>CM076583.1:298920531-299144267 GCA_034641835.2 Pinus albicaulis | reverse complement strand
CAGCAATGGCAGGCAAGGCAGAAGGAGTGGTGAGCCGGGATGATGGCGAGTTGTGGCACCGAAGATTGGGCCACGTTCACCATGGAGCTTTGAAGATATTGCAACAGATTTCTACTGGGCTTCCTAAGGGTACACTTGTGCAGTCAGATCAGTGCAAGGGATGTACTTTGGGAAAATTTGTGAAAGCCACCTTTCACGAGAAGGATAGTCATGCCACGATGATCCTTGATAAAATTCACAGAGACGTGTGTGGACCTTTCTCAGTAGCTTCGACAGCAAAGCACAGGTACTATGTGATATTTGTTGATGATTTTTCTCGTAAGTGTTGGATCTTCTTCATGCAGAAGAAGATCGAGACATACTCAAAGTTATGTGAGTTCAAGGCACTGGTTGAGAAAGAATCGGGGAAGCAGGTGAAGGCTCTTAGGAGCGAAAATGGTGGTGAATTCATCTCTGGTGAATTCAAGGACTTTTGCAGTGCAGAAGGAATTTGAAGAGAGCTCATAGAACCTCATAACCCACAGAAGAATGGGGTTGCGGAGCGAAAGAACAGAACGATTGTGGGTGTTGCACGGGAGATGTTGCATGATCAGGGTCTTCCCATACACTTGTGGGTTGAGGCATGCAATATTGCAGTATATGTGCAGAACCGTTGTCCTCACAGGATACTTGGCAAGAGTACACCCGAGGAGGTGTTTTCTGGTAAGAAGCCTGATATTTCCCATTTGAGGATTTTTGGTTCACCTGTTTACATTCATGTGACGAAGGATGCCAGGAAGAATATGGAGCCGACTGCAGAGGTTGGGATATTTGTGGGGTACACTAATACACCCCACAACTATTGTGTGTATTTTCCAGACATTCGCAATACTGTTGTGTGACGGGGTATCAAATTTCATGAGGAGAAAGCCATGAAGTGTTCGCTTGAGAGGGAGCCACACTTGCATGCAGATGAGGAGCTATTAGTTCATAAGGATGAGTCTCTAGATGTGGATCAGCCATAAGAGGAGGTTCATGGAGTGGAAGAGACCACTCATGCAGCGCCAACCATCATAGGGTGAAAGTGCACTACAGAAGCTGAGCGACTGGCTCAAGATGCAGAGAAGGTTGTAGGAGCACCTACATCATAACACAGACAGAGACAGTCACCTGATCGGTATAATGGATACATAGCTCTTATGAGCAAGTGTATCGTGACAGAGCCATCCTATTTCGAGGAATCTGTGGAGGATCCTGCATGGGTAGATGCCATCACTAGTAGAAAATGATGAAATTAGTGACTAGGTGACTGAAAAAGTTAGTCACCACAATTATTTCAAGTGAATTACTACTAAATTTGAGAAATTTTGAGTGGTTGAACTAAAAATGACTAACTTAAACGACTAATATAGTTTAGGGATAAAATATATGACTACATAATAAGTGACCAAACTAAAAACGACTAACTAAAATGACTAATTTAGTCCAGGACTAAAATATATGACTAGATAATAAGTGACCAAACTAAAAGAGACTAACTAAAATGACTAATTTAGTCTAGGAATAAAATATAAGAGAAATTATTAAGTACAAGTATATGAATTTGTCATTTATGTCAGTAATTTTTAATTGTGTCACTCTAGAAATGAAAGTTTGCAATTTTGATAATAAAGTGTGAGTTGGCCAAATTTTATTGGTTGCAATGTATTTTGGTGGCCCAATGTGACGCTGCCATGTGGCCCAACTAGAGGCCACCACGTGGCGCCTCCACATTGGCTAAAAATTTGTTAAAGGTTGAAAGGCCTTGCTGGGAATCAAACTGATGACCTGCCATAACAAACTCCAAAGCCTTACCATCTCACATACAGGTGGTTCTCAACCATAATGATTGCCACTTATATTTGAACGACATGTATGGGCACGTTGGGAGGAGGGGTCGAGCGGTGAGCCCTGACCCCTAGTCGTATTGCACCCACAGAACCTGTTGCGGAGGTGGACAGAGAAAAGGAGTGTGGACCAACCCTAACTCATAGTCATGTTCACAACCCATGTTCACTTAGTCATGTTCACAAACCCACATATTTTAACTATAAGAAACATTTTATTATTAATATTCTCTCTCTCTCTCTCTCTCTCTCTCTCTCTCTCGATATATATATATATATATATATATATATATATATATAATTCGTGGACATGGTTGCAATATTCATGCATGAGTTCAAAATATATTTTCACTAATATTTTATTCTTAAGCTTTGTAGGAAAATTATCCAAAAATAAAATCCTTGAAGATAGCTCATACTCTAGTTAATACCATATTTACCATAATTTAATTTCCACTGTAATTTGAATAAATCTTTGTGTAAAAAATGGATATGAATACGTAACTAGAGTTACTTCCATCACTATTTATGTGTTCATTAACACTTATGTAAAATTAAAACTATAAATGTGTAGTTTTATTAATGATTACTACCCACCAAACAAGTAATTTTTCAAGTTCACTTCTCAAATTGTTTTTAATTGCCAAAACAAATCTATATAAGATTGTAAGCATATTTATATAAAATTATATTTTAATATTGAGTGTTATTAATTTAAAATATATATAAATAATCATAAATATTCAATTTCTTAACTATACAATTTTGTAACTATATGAAAAATAAAATTAAAACAGCAATCTATATAAGATTCAATTTTCCAATTAAGTATTATTAATTTAAAATAAAATATATGTAAATAGTCATAAATATTTAATTTTATAATTATGAAAATAAAATTAGCACTTCAATACATATGATTCTATTTTCCTTATTTATTAATTTAAAATGTATTTAACTAATAATAAATATTCCATTGTATAACTATGTGAAAAAGGGCACCATAGTTCAAAATATATTTAACTATCTGAAAATGAAAAGGGCGCTATAGTGAATGGCTTTTTATAAAAATCATTGTTGTCCGCCATAGAAAAATCATTGTTGTCTGCCATTCGACCTCTTCATTCATCTAGATCTAGGGCCAAGAGTAATGAAAACCCCAAAAATAACCAAAGAAAGACCAAGAGACTGGATCGCGCAGAGGAAAATTTACAGCAAAAGGAGGCAGAGTACTCATCCAGAGAACTGGGCACCACTGCAAATACATGGGTGCAACCTAACGTGAGTGGCGAAGGACCAACAACTCGTGAGGGGGACAGTGCTGCATTCATTGACCAGAAGCTCGTGAGGGGGACAATGCTGCATTCATTGATCACCGTCTATTTATATTTGGAGGTTGTGGAAAAGCTCAAGATGAATCTGAAGAGATATATTACAACGACCTTTACATACTAGACATAGGTAATCCACTATGTTGTTAGTCGTAGGGTTATGAAATTTAGTCGGTTTTTGAAAACTTCATTTTATAAATTGATTTTTGGATGCATGTTGATGTTCCCTTCGATGGTTTATTGTTGGATTATTTTACATTTATGCGGGTTTGTTACCCTAGAAATGATGTAGCACATACTGAAATTTAATTACATTGTTGGCAAATCTATCTTTATATTGGTAGGACGTATGCCCTTTTTTATATTTTCCTCTTTATTATGTTCTTTTCTTCTTTTAAGATTGTGCAGTTTAATTGTTTTTAAATTTTAACCATCTCTTTCTCAGTTTCTGGATGTTTTTGTTCTACTTTATGGTTACTTGTGGCATTAAGGCTTATTTATCATTTTCTGTGTGGAAATAGGGCCAATTTAATAACATTTAACTGATTAATAAATGACTCTCGCTGTTGAGATCTCAAAGAGTTTTTAGATCTATGGTGAACACTTCAGCAAACCTTAATCCAGCCAAACAAAAAACTTAACAAAAATTGAATGATGATCACACTGGAGATGAACCTATCCCATGAGCTTGAAAAACTTAAAAGGAAATTCAACACAATATTGAAAAGTTCAATGTCCAAACACAACTGCTTAAGAAGATCATAAGGATTTTTAGATTTACAGTAAACACTTCAACAAAGCCTAGTGCAGCCAAACAAAAAAAAATTAACACTTTAATAATGATCACACTACAGATGAAACCATAGCATGAGATTGAGAAAGAAATCCAACATGAGAGAAAAGATCACCATCCAAGCACAAGAACTCAAGATGAGAGTGTTATAGGTAATTTTCTCCGAGTATTTTTTCAAGTAAACAACTTGAATAAATGATTTACTGTCGAAAATGTAGCGAGCATGGTATTTTGGCTTGTGCCTTAGCCAGTGAAAACTTCGAATTGTCCTCATGAGTTAGACTCTGGTTAAGATGAGTTATTTCCATTTTACTGGAATAATCATCAAGTTTGCACACGTAGAGTTGGAGCTTCAGTTATAAGTGGAGTTTTCATCAATTTAACTACAGGATTGGGAGACAGTTATTAGTTCAGTTAGAACGTGTTTGGGCTTCAGTATTGATTGAAGGACGAACAAGTTAAGAACTCTAGTGTTTATTAGAGGGATAAAGAGTGTGACTCTCAGTTAACTCGTCAATCAACAACTCGAGCTCTAAATATGAACTAGCCTAATTTACTATTTAGCATGGATCGAATCTATAAAGGAGGACGAAGACACGAGGAAAGAACAATTGTTTTATGCACAAAGGTTTGTGTGAAAAGACAACTCACGAGTTTGTGAGAGGAGCCTTGATTGTGGAGAGTGCAGGAATTGTGTCCTAAGAAATAGGAGGAACAAGAGCACTAGGGAATAGGAGATTGATTGCATGTAGAGCTTGTGTTATAAGCAGTAGTAAGTCACAAGTGTGCAAGATTAAGAAGAAGAGAGCAGGGTTTGTAGAGCAAGTCAAGGCGGCAACAGAGGATCAATTGTGTGCAGGAATCGAGATCAAGTTGTGATCAAGGAAGGCCAAGATCAATTGTACTAGCTGAGATTTTTTTGAGAAGCAGAACACTTTCTCAAGAGAGACATATTGCTTTGTAATAGATCCAAGTGCTCAATAATAATTAATAAAATAGCCACATCAAGCACGCAGGTTTTCCCTGTTGGATTTCCTAAAAAAAGATAAGTGTCTTTTGTGTGACTGTTATTTATCTCTGTGATTGTCCTTGTTGAGAAATTCCGAGTTTAAGCTGGGCCAGATGCTGCATAGAGTGTTTTAGTTGCCTTTCCTAATCACACACATTCCAATATACCAGGACAAAGTAAATAAATCAACTTACTTCACCAAGCATCATCCAAGATCTACCATAAGCATCCTTGAAAACAGATCACATACATTCCAATTGCACCCAATAAAAGTCACTCAACTCTTCCATCCATAGCCAAATTGTAAGAGAGAAAAATCACAAAAATTTTAGACCTTCTAAGAGATTTCTCCCCGAAATCCAACCATGAGAAAATGAAATGAAAGCACCTATATTTATAGAGGAGGTGCTCAATTTCCCCTGCAGTGAAATATTATTTTTCTAAGCTAATATCCCCAATTCTAGCTTAAGGATGTGCAAATGCCCTCTTGTACAATTAATTAACGAAAATTACATGAATTTATGGGAATTCATGCCACATGTACAATGATCAAGGGGAATGATCCCTCACAAAGTTCCCATCTCCACAAATGAATGGGATGAAGGGCTTGTTCGCATGGCATCCAACCTCCCAAGGCCCATCAATATCATAGCTTATCTAAGGCCCACCAAAAGCCTCTAAAGTGGGCAAAAAACCCAAAAATTCTCCTCCAAGGTGGGTACAAGGGCTCCCAATGCCATTGACCAAGTGGGAGAGGGGGAGCTTCAAGTTCCTCCACAGTTGTAACAAATCTTCCACTAAACAAGGGAGTTCGACCTCCAAATATATTTCAAAGTGGGCACTAAACCCTTTTTCTCTGATATAGGCTCATGTACCTCCAATAAATGAACCTTCAAATGGTGTACAGACCTTCAACTATTTATTATAAGGGTCGCAAAACCGTTATGAAGTGGGCCCATGGCTCACAAAGCAAGGCAAAGGAACAACCAAAGGGAAAACTACGCCTTGAAGATTCCTCCAAGTGTAGAGTGCTTCAAAGTGAAATCATCTAGCTCCTTTAAAGGTGAGAAAACTCATCCTCTAGGTTCTCATAAGCTGGATTGAGCACCCCAATTTTTCCATGTGTTTGTTGTGCAAAGAAATGGGCTCTTCAATAGGAAATCGCAGATAGGATGAGAACATTTCTCCTAGAAATGGTCACAAGACTTTACACGCACAGGTCAGCACATCATAAATTTCATTTCACGTGTACAAATCGCCTTAAATAAAGGTTGGATCCAACAAAAAAAGCTGATTTTGGCCCACATTTAGGTTTCTCCCTGCGCCCCCTCCCCCCCTCCCCTTCTTTAATTTTCTTTTTAATTCCAATGCGCATACCTATGTATATTATACGCAAGAGAGAGACCTTACACCAATTAATTCTCTTGGGCAACTTCTGCTATGAAATTAGGCACTGTTCTCTATATTATTTTCCTCCCTTCAAGTTCCAAGTTAGTTGAGGACTTGTTTTATGATTGCAGACATAATTTTTGTGGTGTCCTATTTACATTTGCATGCCCAACTTAAGGTCTCTTCTGAGCCTCTACTTCTGTAGCTGACAGGGTTCCAAAAGATGCACCTATAGCCATCATGTTAGTTGTCTGCCCAAATTCTTTGAACTCCAGTGATCATGTGTTCGGAATATTAAGTTGCTTGATGTTGTGTCATTGAAATAGGGTGGGACTGTAATGAGTGCATTCGAGACAAACCTCCCTAGACAGGCTTACAAATTTACACTCGTCTTGTCTTTGTCAAGATGAATCCTTAATTCTGATATTGTAAATACTGGTTTCCATAACAATACAAACATCAGAAATGTCTCTTATCCTTGTTTCACTTCTCTCTACAGGAGTACTACTGACATGTGAACAATTCTTCCATCAGACATGTTTGACCCATCCACTATCCCTCCTTTGGTCCTTGTATTACTATGCTATCACCCTCCTTGCATGTGCACTACGTGGATTCTGTAGAGGACTCTTCCAGGAGATCAGAAACTGTGATATCATCTTTTGTTACCTTTCTCATGCATTCAAATTCACCTATCAAACTAGAGCCATTCTAATAATACATTTCCTCACACTTCAGGAAGTATGGTCCCATGCCAGTATAGTAGATATGTTTCATAATGTATTACCAACATTTATTGAATTGGGATAGCTCCCCTGGTTATCCAATTTTTGTCTTAAACAAAAATGTGGGTAATAATAACTCTAGGCTCTGTTGAAACCACTTATACTAGATTATGTTATTTACCTTTAGATATGTAAGATGAATGATTATCTCACTGGTCTGCATTAATATGATTGTTGTGGAAAAATTGGGTGCCTTCACCTCATATATGAGTTTAAGCCTGGCCAGATGTTGCATAGAGTGTTTTAGTTTCCTTTCCTAATCACACACATTCCAACATACCAGGAAAAATTAAATAAACCAACTTACTTCACCAAGCATCGTCCAAGATCTCTACCATAAGCATCCATGAAAAGATATCACACACATTCCAATTGCACCCAAGAAAAGTCACTCAACTCTTCCATCCATAGCCAAATTGTAAGAGAGAAAATTCACAGAAATTTTAGACCTTCTAAGATATTTCTCCCCCAAATCCAATTGTGAGAAAATGAAATGAAAGTACCTATATTTATAGAGGAGGTTCTCAATTTCCCTCGCAGTGAAATATTATTTTTCTAATCTAAAATCCATAATTCAAGCTTAAGGAGGTGCAAAGGCCCTCTTGTACAATTAATTAATGAAAATTACATGAATTTAGGGGAATTCATGCCACATTTACAATGATCAGGGGGAATGAGCCCTCACAAAGTGCCCATCTCCATAAATGAAGGAGATGAAGGGCTTGTTGGCATGGCATCCAGCCTCCCAAGGCCCATCAACATCATAGCTTATCTAAGAAGTCTTTAAATCTGCCCACCAAAAGCATCTAAAGTGGGCAGACAACCCAAAAATTCTCCTCCAAGGTGGGTACAAGGGCTCCCAATGCCATTGACCAAGTGGGAGAGGGGGACCTTCAAGTTCCCCCACAGCTGTAACAAATCCTACACTAAACAAGGGAGCTCCTCCTCCAAATGTCTTTCAAAGTGGGCACTAAACCCTTTTTCTCTGATATAGGCTCGTGTACCTCTAATAAATGACCCTTAAAAGGGTGTATAGACCTTCAAAATATTTATTATAAGGGTCAAAAAGCCGTTATGAAGTGGGAAAATGGCTCACAAAGCAAGGCAAAGGAATGACCAAAGGGAAAGATACACCTCCAAGATTCCTCCAAGTGTAGAGTGCTTCAAAGTGAACTCATCTGGCTCCTTTAAAGGTGGGAAAACTCATCCTCTGTGTCCTCATAAGCTGGGTTGAGAACCCCATTTCTGCCATGTGTCTGTTGTGCAAATAAATGGGCTCTTCAGTAGGCAATCTCCCATAGGATGAGAACATTTCTCTTAGCAATGGTCACAAGACTTTGCACGCACTGGTCAGCCCATCATAAATTTCATTTCACATGTGTACAAATCACCTTAAATAAAGGTTGATTCCAACAACAAAAGCTGATTTTGGCCCAAATTTAGGTTCCCTGCCTTCTTTAATTTTCATTTTAATTCCAGTGTGCATACTTATATATATTATACACAGGAGAGATACCTTACAGCAATTAATTATCTTGGGCAACTTCTGCTGTGAAATTAGTCTCTGTTATATGCATTCTTTTCCTCCCTTCAGGTTAAAGTTAGTTCAAGACTTGTTTTATGATTGCAGGCATAATTTATGTGGTGTCCTATTTACATTTTCATGCCTAGCTCAACGTCTCTTCTGAGCCTCTACTTCTGTAGCTGACAGGGTTCCAAAAGATGCATCTATAGCCATCATGTTAGCTATCTGCCCAAATTCTTTGAACTCCAATGATCATGTGTTTGGGAGCTTGAGTTGCTTGATGCTGAGTGTCATTGAAATAGGATGGGACTGTAATGACTGCATTTGAGACAGACCTCCCTGGATATGCTTACAAATTTACACTCCTCTCGTCTTTGTCAAGATGAATTCTTAATTCTAACATTGCGAATACTGGTTTCCATAAAAATACAAACCTCAGAAAGGTCTCTTATCCTTGTTTAACTACTCTCTACAGGATTACTACTGACATGTGATCAGTTCTTCTATCAGACATGTTTGACCCATCCACTATCCCTCCTCTGGTCCTTGTATTACTGTGTTATCACCCTCCTTGCCTATGCACTATATGGATTCTGCAGAGGACTCTTCCAGGAGATCAGAGCCTATGATATCATCTGTTGTTACCTTTCTCATGCATTCAAATTCACCTATCAATTTAGAGCCATTATAATAATACATTTCCTCACTCTTCAAGAAGTATGGTCCCATCCAATATAGTTGATATGTTTCATAATGTATTACCAACATATATTGAATTGGGATAGCTCCCCTGGTTATCCCATTTTTGTCTTAAACAAAAATGTGGGTAACATTACCTCTAGGCTCTGTTGAAACCACGTATACTAGATTTTGATATTTACCTTTAGATATGTAAGATTCTCACTGGTCTGCATTAAGATGATTGTTGTGGAAAAAGTGGGTGGCTTCACCTCATTCGTGAGTTTAAGCCAGGCCAGATGCTGCATAGAGTGTTTTAGTTTCCTTTCCTTTTGCAAAGTTCTAATTGACATGTCTGAGAAAATAAATTTGTAATAAAATAAATATAAGGCCCAAGATCTTGCATGAAATACAATGCCACAATTTTCTTGGATCCATTTCAACCACTATCAGGACATAATTAAATTGGCTTTTAGCATGCATTTTTTATTGCAGATTTAAAACAATTTTTTTCTTTCCATATGAGCTTTCATAAAATTTGGTTCTACCAACTATAGTTTGCTTCATCAAGTTTTACAACAATTAATTCTATAGTGGCTGCATTCCAACAAGAAACACGTTCAAAATCTTTAATTTGTTGAAGCTACAGGTCCTACTAATTTCTTTAGACAGGCTTCACTTTTATTTGACTCATTACTGTATCTTAAATCAGTGGGGCTGGCTTAGAAACATGGAGATTTTATGCCTTCTGGTGCCCTAATCCTTTAAATGGTTAAAATGAGTCCATGGCTTCTGGGAAGGATGCCAAAAATAGAAATGAATATCCAACTTTGACTCTGCCTTGTTTGATTGCAGTGGTTGTTGCTTGCTCTATTTGTGTCCAGACCTACTGTTACTGGACATCCTGAGTGCTGTGTCTATCTTCCCTGCCATTCCATTCTATTTGCTTCATGTAATTGAATGTGTCACTTTTGAATCTTTCTCCCTTTGAGTCAATATGAGCCTGAGTCCTCCATCTTCCATCTCCACTTGATTATGTTCGTTGGTTGCTTGGTATGCAGTGAAATTTTTTGGAGAATCAATCAGTTCCCTGTTGGGACTTCCAGCTAGCACAACTGTGAGAATTGACCCTTGCATTGGTACATCAACAACATTTAAGTAGAAGAAATGTTGCATCATCTAGGATAACATGCACTGGGAGGATGAGTTATCTGTGTTCTTTCTTATACAATAGAATATTCACAATCATATATGATCTAAACTAAGTTCCAACTAGAAGTGTATTTTATGTATGCATTTGTAGTTTTAACTTTGAAAATTCTTTCGAAACTAAATGAACTATACTTTACCTCTTGAAATCGGTAATTTTAAGGCATGGTTCTCCCCATCTTAATTTTATTGTTGCTAATAAGTGGTGACTTTTAGCAACTTTTATGAATGGATAGGCTATACATTCAGTTATAAAAAGAGATCTAGTGAGTGAAGTGCATCAACAATTTTCCCCATGGGCATCACAGGTTTGTTTCGAAACTACAATCATTTAGAATCTTAAATATATAAATTGCGTCATTATGGATCCATTGTGATGTTGGTAAATCGTAGGAAATTATAATATTGGAGAAATGATTTAAATGGTTTTGCAACTTTTAGCTAGATCTACGTTCAAATAGAGCAATAATTGAAAGTATTATTTCTCAATGGAAAGATATTAGCAATTTATAGCTATAAAATATAAAACTAGGATTTTCCTTAATGTAAATGTCAATACTTAGAACACTACTTTTTCTGAGTTGTGGGCTTCATTATCTTCAGTGGGCATTCTTCTTTGTTGATTTGTAGAATCCATGGTCTCTCAAAGTGAAGTTTTCTCTGCTCCTAATCCAAAATCAGACAGGCAGGGTTGTCAATCACTTTTGCCCCTTGAATAAATCCCAAGCGGTTTGACTGGACAGTTTATGAATGCTACAACTGTTGCGGAAAATAATCCTCACTTCAAAGCATGCTAGTTCTAGCCTTCTAGGGCATGTCTAGGATAATTGGTTGATCCAGACTCCAAAATCTGTCACTTAACCTTCCAAATTAGTGAATTGGAAGCATGTATCTAGTCTTAAATCCTTCAAAATATGCAATAAATCTACCAACATGTTGATTAAATTTTGACTGATCTGCGAGAATAACAATTAAATATGTGTGATAAATAAATTAAAATAAATGAATGCAACGAGTAAATTGTCCATATATTTGAAATTTTTTTGCAAGGATATGTGTTGGGGGAGAGTGATGGGGAACAAGAATGGCAGTAGGAGACACAGGGTGATGGGCAGGGAGGATGTATTGATGCGAATGGCAGCAAGGGAGATGGATATGGATATTGTGCAGATGCACAGGTCTAGGAGAAAGGGCATAGGCAGAGTTTCACTAAAATGAGGAAATTTGTTGCCTCGGCGATAGTGGCGACACTTCCCTGTTCCACTGGCCTTATCACCTTGTGAAGGATTTGAGATAGCAGTCCCATTGAATTATTTTGTTCATTTGTGGACATTGAAAAATTGTTTTCTTTATTTTCACATGTGCAGTAGAAAACACTAGTTTGGGATTAAATTCAAAAGCAAAAGTTAGGGCAGATAATTGGTGTGAGATAGCATGGATTCTTCCTCAACATTAACTTATAATGGATAGCATGTTAAGATGTGACAAGGGTGAATAGGGATTATGTACTTCAAGTAACTAGCATTTTTTTGTGAATGCATGTGTCTGTTTGCACTGGTATTTTACTATTTTTACGTCAATTGTGCCCATGTACATGTCTATATGTATGTATCCAGACAAATTGTACAACAAGAACATACTAACATAGGAAAATCCAGCTTATAGATACTGAACAGATAGTCAACGATGGAAGTGTTCCTCTTAAGGAACAGGTAGATATTTATGTTTGTCTGAAGTGATGCCATTATCAACCGTTGAGTGTTGCAATTTAAGATTTAAGAAGTTAAACATTTAGTGCCTGAAGCCAAAAGGGAAGGAGAAACTGTGTGCAGCTTGTGGTGCATGGTCATAGTCACTCTTGCTGATTGCTGCAGAGTCCAGACCACGTATTGTTCCTTACTAGTTTTGCAATGCAAATTCTAACTATATATCAAGTATTGTAAACCTTTGTAAACTTTTTCTTAAAAGTGGGAGGGAATAACCAATAATTTTGTGATCCTTTTTGTAGTTTAATAAATTACAGCTTCACAGCAGAAAGAACAATAACCATCATGTATCATATGAAAACTTAAAATCTACCTACACCAGACGTACCATTAATGAGAAAATAAGACACAAGCATCTGCATTGAAATGTTCTGATGTAACCATTGAATACCTGCCAGTAAAATAAAAGGCTTATTCAACTCCATCACCATGGTGGACATCAATATTAACATCTAGAACTCTGGCATGATGTTTAAGCAACTCCAAAATTCCCAGCACGAAGTCATTAATATAACAGAAACCTGATGCCTGACACTTTTTAGCATGGTGAAGACCACCAGACCAATTGATTGCAATATAAAAAATATGGTTGTTCAGTCGATGAGAAACATCTTCTTATGAATCAAAGGATATCATCCTTATTAGGCCTCATAACATATATTGATAGTAGCTTGGAGATCCTTAATTTGTGCCAAAATCTTTTGACTAGTCGAATTCTTATAGTTTTGGGTAGATGCAGAAACTTGTATTTTCTCGCTTGAGAGGCAATCAAATTAGAGGGATGATTCCTGAATTTCCAGTTTCTTTTATTATTTTCTTTAATGTTAGTGGAAACAAATTATCTAGCAACATTTCAACTTGCTCGAATAATAGCTTCACCAAACCACCACTACTTTCAATAGATGAGTTTTTCGATAGTTCGCAAGCTCAGGTCACCTTTGCTACTCTTTATTCATCTCTCTTTATGTGTGGTATTGGGGAAGCAATCTAGATACTTCCATTCTATCTAATCTCTTTATGTGTGGTCTTTGGGGAAGCAATCCAGTCACTTCCATTCTATCTAAGGGTCTGACGGTGCTTCATGATTTCAAACAGTAACAACTTCAATTGTTTTCTTTCTCCACCACTAATAGATGAAGGGATAATGAAAGGACAACCATCATATGGATTATTATTAAATGACAACCAATTTTTAGGGAATATTTATAGCTCCATTTTTGCTTCATAATAGAGATTTCAGAGCTTTTCCTTGAATTTCAGGGCAATCAAATATCAGGGGAAATTCCTGCAGAGGTACTAGGGAATTATAAATCATTGAAGTGCTTAGAGACCTCAAAAAATCAAATTAAAGGATCAACATCATTCACCCTTGGGAATATAACATCATGAACGCCCTCTACCATATGCTATGAGTGCTCTAGCATATATTCCACCATTCACATAGCTTCTAACAATTGACATGTGGGAGCTCATACATTTTCTCATTATATAAATCTCAGCAAATTTTTAGCTCTAGATTCCTCAAAAGTTATAAATTGTTAACCCACTAGTTGAGTATTAATGTAAAATTAAAGTGTTACCCAGTTCAGTAACAATGCAAACTATTGACTGTTAAATATTGATTGTTTTAGAATTTGGCAATTAAATCAATATGTTGTTAATGCTTACATGAGATTCACAATGAATGGAAGAGCTGTCAATGAATGGAAAATTAGTTCAGCAGCATCCGCACATGGAAAATTCATAGCGCTTTCATGGTTTTGAATACTAAAGCTTATTTATATCTATAATCACAGAGATATGTTACATTTTGCTAGCAATAAGGAATTCTTCTTGTCACAATCAGTGTTATCAGAACCAGACGAACCAGATCAGAACTGGCCAGTCTAGACCAATTCACACTGGAGAGAGAGCGAACAGAACTGATAGACCAGTTTCGTCCCAAACCAGCTGGATCAACCATTTTGGCCATCAATTCTGATTTGGAATTACCTTCAGAACCAAGTCATAGTGGTGCACCATCATACCTAAGTAAATGAAAATATGCAATAAAATAGGAGGAAAAGGCCTTTAGGCTTTGATGCTATATGCATGTGCAAAACTTTGCATATTTGGTGTCTAAAAGTTTGGATTTACATTGAAGTCTCTCTCACACACAATATATATATCTATATATATATGATTACACATTTATGTATTTTTAATCAGCATAGTTGTCCAGCTGGTTCTGGTCTAGTCCCAGTCTGGCCCTTAGCCAGTTCCAGTTCCAGTTCCGACAATATTGATCACAACAGGCTTGTAAATGCCAAATAAAACATCACGGCAGAAATAGAACCATATAAACGGCTGAATCCCTTCCATAAAGCCACCATAACTTATGATATACAGTTCCAAATTTCACAAATGAATCCCAAAAGAATTTTCACTTACATTGAAATGATAGAATCAAATGAAATGCCAATATCTCGCCCGACGATTGGAGACAGCAAACAATTGCTAAATGAAATCTCCACAAGTACCAGAATTTTGTGTATTAGAATCAATGATTTGATGGAATGCTACTAGAAATTGATGCATGGATCAAAACCTAGAACACAGATAAACCTGGGAATGAAGTAAGCAGTGGAAAACCCTTAATGCAGTGGCGGCTTCGAGTCTAAAACTTGAATGACCACAATAATTGCATAACAGTTTCTGATTATGTCACTGCAAGCATATGGCTATTGACTATTTCGATCATTGTCTAAGGTTGTATGGTGATATTCACAACTCCAATGGCAAGCATCTTACCAATGGTGTAACATTGTATGTAATTCTATTGTTCTTCTATATCATTCATTATAAAGTTTGTTTGAGGCAAATACCCAACTTCTTTCATCTGCCCAGCTAACTTTTGCAACATGGCATAGATCTCCTGTATTTGTGGGTGTGATCTATCTCCTACAGGGAATACGTGTGCCCTGCTCTTTACTTCAATCCAACTGCATCCAAGTTCCTTATTTATACCTCTATCTTTCATTGCTTTCCTCAACTTTAACATGTCCCGCCACTTACCAGTTGTAGCATAAATATTTGACAACATGACATAATTTCCAGAATTTTGTGGATCTAACTCAAAAAGGTGTTCCGCTGCAACTTTTCCTAGCTCCATATTGCCATGGACTTGGAAGGCACCAAGTAAGGCCCCCCAAACAGTGACATTAGGTTTAAATGGCATTTTTTTGATAAAATCATATGCCTCATCCAAACACCTGACACGGCCAAGGAGGTCAACCATACAGGCATAATGCCCTGCTCTTGGTGGAATACAGTGATCTCAAGTCATGGTATTGAAATAATGCCAACCTTCATTCACTAGAACTGAATGGCTGCAAGCAGTCAGGACAGCCAAGAAGGTGACATCGTCAGGCTTCAAACCCGATTGCTTCATTTCTTCAAAGAGTTGGAGAACCTCTTTGCCAAATATATGCTTGCCATAGGCTGTAACAATCAGAGTCCATAAGACCACATCCCTCGGGGATATAAAGTCAAACACTTGTCGTGCCTCCTTTATGCTCCCACATTTAGCATACATGTCGACAAGGGCATTGCCTAATACAACATCTGATACAAAGCCACTGGCAGTATGAAATGTGACCTTTTTGGGCTTGATTCCAAACCAAGGCATTTTACAAAAGAGATTCAGGGCTTCCTTACAATTCCCTTGCTCCACATAACCTACAATAATGGCAGTCCAGGACACCAAATCTCTAAGAGAAATTTCATCAAATACTCAGCGTGCATCCTTGATGCATTTGCATTTTTCATACATGTCAACAAGAGCAGTCATGAGAACAACATTAAACCCAAATCCACTTCTGATAATGTAGGCATGGACTTGCTTCCCAAGTTCAAGTGCTACTAATCTAGAACATACCTTGAGAACACTTCCAAGAGAAAATTCATACGGTGTCATGATTGCCTCTCCCATTTGTGCAAAAATACTTAGAAACTCCTCCTCCAACCCACGCCAACAGTATTTTGCAAGCAGAGCATTCCATGAGATGGAATTTTACTTAGGCATTTTGTCAAACAATTGGCCTGCATTCTCCAGATTCCCACACTTTGCATAAAAAATGACAAGTTTTGTGTTCAGAAAAATGTCTGGTTCAAATGCATCTTTGATCATGCGGGCATGCAATCCCTTTCCCTCTGCAACCTTTTTCTCATAAATGCAGTCCTGCAATAGGCGACAATATGTATAAGAGTTTGTCCAAAGGCCTCTTTGATGACCAGTATACAAAACATTCAAAGTTAGATTTATTGGCAGCTCTTTTAAGGAACTCCCTCACTCATGAGATTCACAAAGAGCTGGGCAATTTCCATGAGAATTATGTACTTGTGTTCACAAATCTGTTGGACTACACCCCTGGAAAATATTATATTGATTCTGAGCCCACTAATGGTTTATCAAACAGTGAAAAATTGGAGCTGCACAGTTGGGGAATTGTTCTAGACTTAGTTTCATTTCCCTGTTTCCAAATATTTTAGATGGAGTTATCCCAATAGAGATTGGCAAACAATCCATGCTTGAAATGCTAGATGTTTTAAGGAACTCTCTCACTCATGAGATTCACAAGGAGCTGGGCAATTTCCATGAGCATTATGTACTTGTGTTCACAAATCCGTTGGAGTACACCCCTGGAAAAAATTATATTGATTCTGAGCCTACTAGTGGTTTATCAAACAGTGAAAAATTGGAGCTGCACAGTTGGGGAATTGTTCTATACTTAGTTTCATTTCCCCGTTTCCAAATATTTTAGATGGATTTATCCCAATAGAGATTGGCAAACAATCCATGCTTCAAATGCTAGATGTTTTAAGTAACTCCCTCACTCATGAGATTCACAAGGAGCTCGGAAATTTCCATGAGCATTATGTACTTGTGTTCACAAATCCGCTGGACTACACCCCTGGAAAAAATTATATTGATTCTGAGCCTACTAGTGGTTTATCAAATAGTGAAAAATTGGAGCTCAACTATTTTCAAAGAGATATTCCTGCCGATCTTATCACACTTCCTTGTGTTAATATTATTTTGGCTCTACAGACAACTCAAAATGGAACCTTCCCTGAGGGTTGGGGTGAATGTAGTAGCTTGGAGATCCTTAATTTGTTTCAAAATATTTTGACTAGTCGAATTCTTATAGTTTTGGGTAGATGCAGGAACTTGTATTTTCTCGCTTGAGAGGCAATCAACTTAGAGAGATGATTCCTGAATTTCCAGTTTCTTTTATGATTTTATTTAATGTTAGTGGAAACAAATTATCTAGCAACATTTCAACTTGCTTGAATAATAGCTTCACCAAACCACCACTGCTTTCAATAAATCATACATTTGCTCATTATATAAATCTCAGCAACTTTTTAGCTCTGGATTCCTCAAAAGTTGTAAATTGTTAACCCATTAGTTGAGCAATAATGTAAAATTAAAGTGTTACCCAGTTCAGTAACAATGCAAACTATTGAATGTTTTAGAATTTGGCAATCACATCAATATGTTGTTAATGCTTACATTTTTTTAAGTGATAGCCCTTGAAGAATGGCGAATGAAAAATCTTGAAGAAGCTAAGAAACGTGAAGCAATGAAAGCCAGTGTGAATTCCTCCAGAGAAGCCAAAGACACTGGTATGCATTTTTTCTATTCAGCTTATGTGTGACTTCAACTGATGGCTTGTCCGTTAGTTGTGATGGCATAGTATTTTTTTGTGACATCAGGTTCTTTTCCTCCCTGCTCCTTTTGGTCCACAGCTCCCAAATTTGGGTGTGTGTTTATACATTATGTATTGGGGTTCCCATCAATAGAGATGGTGGAAAAAGTATTGGAGACTCACTGGGCCCTGTGTTGGAGGAAGCTTGATTCTCATTACCTCCTGAAGCTTCAAACGAGGATAGTGGAAAGATGCTGGAGGATGGACCTGAGATCAGTAATCAATATATAGGCAATCCTAATTTGGTGTTTTCGCTTTTGTTTTCTGGGGATTTTGACTACTAGGTTAGCATCACCAAATTATTTTGTCCTCTTCACTGCATTATGTCTTGAGAGCATGTTTTACAAAGTATTCATATAGTAGTCTTATCTATTTTTAAGTTTATGACTTGGGGATTATGGTTTACTAACAATTTCTCTCATTTCCTTTTTTCAGCATATTTAAGGTTATTGTTATGTTGCTAAATTTAACAATTTCATTACTTACATGCGGGAGAATGGAATTTAGCATTTTGCAGTGAAGAACTGTTAAAATTCAAAGTATTTTTTTTTTACATCTCTTTTCTTTTCCACCTTTTCCCAGGTGTGTTATTTTTGAATGAGTTATATTGTTTCTTTGTTCAATTTGTCCAAGGGCAGCAAGGGTTTGGAGAATCCTAGCTTAAAATGGTGCAATTAAAGCCTGATGCACAGTTTGATATTATTTCTGCAGAAGATGGAATCATACCTGGCAGGCCACTTCCTTCTGAATGCCATGCAGAACCACATACAGACTATGACGGAGCGGCAGTTAAATGGGGTCTGATGCACCATAAAGAAAGTGCTGCAAATTGTTGTCAGGCTTGCTTAGACCAATCAAAAGGTGAAAAGAAGTGTAACATTTGGGTTTACTGCCCATTTGAGCCTGGTTTCTATTCTCCAGACATATATCAGCACAAGCATCAAGAATGCTGGCTAAAGCAGGTAGAATTCTCATGCTTCCTCCAAAACTCTAGCTATAAATTTTAAAATTGTATATTTATTTTTAAAATTGCAATATGTTAAAACATATTAACATGACTGTTTATTTTGTTTAAAATTACACAAATTCACAACATATATATGTAAAGGGAGAAAAACAGAAAAGGAAAAAGAAGAACCTATGTTTTCATTTAAAACAAAAATCCAATACATATTCATATTAAGCTTAGATCCAAACAGAAAAGGTCAAAACATCTAGCCCCATTGGAAAATTTTCCACATAAAAAGACACAAAATACTGCCTGAAACATGGATGCTGAGTGAGCTATTATCAAATGGCTATCATATAAACCACAAAATTGAAATTGTGTGTTTGTTCTTATTCAAGTTTGAGTTTATTTCAAGACTGCTACAGTCTATGGTCATGTGCGATTATGAATTATATGTTGAGAATTTAAGGGCTATAGATTAATACAAATTCTCTTCTTGATAACTACTTGTGAGCTTGCTGAGTTAATCCTTCATGAAGTCAATTATCAAAGTGCTTATACAAATGTAGAGACAAAATTGATCTTTCTTGTAACTGAGTATTTTGCAATATAGTTAGGAAGGTAAATATCTGATTTACCTTCCTTACTTGAGGTTTTTGACTTTTACAATTCTTTCCTCAGAGATAACTTAATCATATCCTTTAGTCAATATCTCAATCTTCTAGTTACTTCAGCAATTACTAACCTTTAGCTGCTTCTGTAGAATACGTCCTTCAGTTACCTTGGAAGTTGTATCATTCAGTTCTTCCTTTAGATAAGTCTGCAATCAAAACTATTCTTATATTTGCTATCTTTCAAACGCTATCACCTTCAGACTTATACGCAGACAATCTTGTCCTTAGATCTGATTTTTTATACCTTCAAACTAATACGTAGACAATCTTTTCCTTAGATTTGATTTGTTATACCTTCAAACTAATACGCAATTCCTGTTCTTTCTTCCACCTTTTGTTAACTTCAAACTTGACTGTAACTGTTACTTAAATATCCGTAGTACATCAGAGACAGATCTGCAAATCTGTTCTTTCTTTTATTGTGTTCTACCCCATACGTTAACTTAATCTTTGCTCCCTTCTTTACGCTGTATTGCCTCAGTAGAATCCGCAAAACTTTATTCTTTTGCATGTTGTATAACCTCAGTGTCATCTGCAGATATGTTCTCTTAACCGTAGCATATATAGGGTATATATAGTAGTTCTAGCCAAGTAATTAAGCTGACCTTATAGCCATTAAGTAGGCCGACTTTAACATTTGTTTGTAGGCCAACTTCATAGGCATATCTTCAATGTTTTTAAGCCATTCTTATGCAACGTCCTGGAGGGTATTCTTCACGCATTTTACATGACTCTTAATTACACTTATGTACCTAATAGACATCAAGAAGAAGTCTATAAACCTATACTAAGAATATTGCTCATGAAACCCATGAAGAAAGTAAACCAAAAATTCATTTTATTATTTTTGACTTCATCTTTACATAAGTACATAATTACAGTCATAGCGAAGACCTACCTAGTTACACTCTTCAACACTCCCTCTTAACTAGGGAGGTATTCATACAGGTACTCGGAAACAAAAGAATCTTATAAGAAAAATCGAATTGGTAATCGCATCTGTATAGCATTATATCAACCATCATTGTACTAGTGCAAGGCCTTGACTAACAACCCCATCTCTTCAACGAGAAAATGGACTTCAATGCTGGCGAGACACATGACTTATAGACACCTTCGTCATTGTCTCTCCAAGGTACATACTCCACTCGGGTGTTCCCAAAGTATGACCTTCCTGGACTATTCTTCTCTTGGGTAGCTAGCCCTCAAAGAATATTGGTCCCCAACTAATCTTATCTTGAATGTCCGATCACATTCTCAAAGAGTTTTGAATGCCAGATGATTACCCAATCCTCCATTCTGTCTTCCCAAGACCAGAATGATGTGTCTATCTCTCCCTCCCAGGGAGGACCTATTCCACAAGGGAATGTACTCATTCTTATACAAAGAATGTACCTAACCTCATCCTTAGGAATTACCAAGTTTCTTCCAAGTAAGAAACTTACCATCATGCCCCCTCTTAACCAGAGACCTACAACAACAATGGTGAGACACCCAGCTGCTCATGAAGAATTCCTATCATCGATGTCATGGATTTCGGTATTGAGGAATCTCCATCTTTTAGCTTCATAGGGCACAAATCATTCATCACTTCCATCCTGAGGCTTGTCAGCTATCAGAGTGATTCAACAGACTTCATAATCTGGTCCACTATTGTGCCATGCTGCTTTCTTTCGACTCATCTCCCAGGATCATACATCCTTTCTCATGATTAGCAGCCCTGCACAAATTCATCCAGATAAACATTTACATATGAATCCTTTAAAACAAAAGTTACCTCAGTGATGATCTTTCACCATGACATCTTCCTGTAAGCATCGGCATCATCCATACAGATTGACACATCTCCTAATTATATGTCTTTCCAAGGGTCTCCTTCTTTGCCAAACTTCCATCAGAGTCTACATATCTTTCCAGGAGATCACCTAGTCACATCTTATTTCCTTCTGGATGATAACTACCTCTTGACATGGTTTCATTTCATGATCTCTTCCTCTCTGCACAATCTTGATTCCTAGGAACGTACAACTTTCCTAGTTGCTCGTTCATATACAACCACCTCATATTCCATGAGGACATTGATTTCGTTTGTCCGTGCATTTGAGAGATACTTCTCCATAGATCATATTTCTGAGTATATAAGTCCATTACCTGCAACCGCATGACATGACTACAAAACATCTAATGTCAACATATATATATATATATACCTCATACCTTTTTCCTTTGAGTCATCCTGTAGCAATTTCTCAAGAATGAAGAGCTTCATTTCCTTGGCCGGCTTCATCAATATGTCATCACATTCAGAGATATGTTTCCATGATGACCCTTGTTTTTGATGACTACTTTACATTAGTAATTTTTGTCAGAGAGGTTTTCTTGGAGCTGATTCACCGGGAGTTCTTGCCATGCTTAGATCAGGATTCTTTCTTGTAATGTCCAAAAGTCTTCCACTTTTTCTAAACTTTCATTTTTCCCGCTTATCCATCTTATCATCTCTTTCAGATATCATAGTTGAGATCTTATGAAGATATCCCTTCAATCTTTGATACCTTCAATTTTGTGTAAATCAGGTCTAAGTGTCATGACCTTCTTTATAGCATTGAATGGTTCTTTCAACTTATCATATATTCTCTTGATGTCTCCAATCCTGTTATATAGGGATGTAAGGACTTTGACTGATTTCAGAAGAATCCTTGAGCCCTTCTATCCTATTCCATGTATTTAGATGAATCTTGACCTTCAGAGATTTTTCATGACTTTACTTTCTTCAAGGACTGTGACTATCCTCCTTCTGCAAGGAATCTTGGGAACCCCACCAGCTTACAGATTTCCCTGCAAAAACAAAGTCATTATACCAAATTTGATTATAGAATAAAAGATACTTGACAAGTGAAGATAAAATCCTTAGCTTGGTTGCCTTGATGGTGGTTGATAAAAGGTATATTGGTGTTCTTTATTTTATTTGGTTCTTGCACTGTCAACT
Organism: Pinus albicaulis; assembly: GCA_034641835.2. NCBI lineage: Eukaryota > Viridiplantae > Streptophyta > Pinopsida > Pinales > Pinaceae > Pinus > Pinus albicaulis. Next base: position 299,121,558 of record CM076583.1, on the reverse strand, counting down.
TCATGGGAAAGAATTCAGATTCTTTCAAACTCAATGTAAGCAGCTATTCTGAGATCCTCGAATGTACTATTTCACCGTGTATACATATTACTGTTTTGACCTTATTTTGTAATTCGATTGTAAATACTTCACTGTACATGTCTCTGACTTCTGTTGACCATTTCTATGAGACCCTATGTGATACCATCAAACTGAAATGACATACTTCTCATCAAGTTGTGATGGCACGAAGCCAGTGAGACCTTTCTCACTGGTAGCACGAAATAGTGATAGTTTTTTCACTGTGGTAGTTCCAAATTGTAGCGTCATACTTATCGTGTGATTGATTATACTGAGACTGTAGTTGACCTGTGATTATAACACTGAAGATCTTCACTGTAATATGGATTATACTGATATCTTTTTGTCACACCGAGCCTTAACTGTAAATACACCTTTATAACTCATTCTCCTCACTACTGTGGTATCAAAATAATCTTATAAGAGTAGTACTGAATTGAGGTAGAGGTAATTTCAACACTATGATGTCATTGAGACTGAGATGTTACCGAGATTTTGAGGTATTTCTCAAGAAGAAAATTTCAAGATAGTTTGCTCACAATTTTAATGCCTGATCAATTTTTTGGTTTATTTGTGATCTTTCATGTTGACAAGTGAATGGTTGGTTATTTTTTAGCTCGTGCTCACATTTGTTGGTTCGTGAAGTTCAAGCACTTTATAACAAAAATAGGCAAAGTCAAACAACACAAATGGTCCACTAGCTCTCTTTTCATTTGCTAATATTATAATGAAGTTTTATTAGAGGCACTGTTTGTTTTTTTGTTTTGGTTAGAAAAGGGTTTGCTCTTGGTTCTATGTGATTTTCAATTTATCGTATGTAGCATGTTGAGAAATGGGAAAGAATAACGGGACATTTATTTTGCAGAAATTGATGCTGAAGGAAAATTGCTTTGACATTGTTGATGTTAAGGTATATGTTGTATAAACTATTTATAGTCTAATTTATGTTATATTCTAGTGTTCATTGTCTTTCATTTCTTACACTGCATTGTATTTTCTTTTGTTTTCAGAAAATGAAAACAGTATTGATGGTAAGAAGCATGAATTGAAAAAAGAGAAGAGAAATAACATTGGAGCGACAAATTCAAAAAGAGAAAGGAGAACTGGTCTGGTGACACTCTTAGAGCCAATATCTCGCATAAGACACACAAATAAATACTGATGATCAAGTCTTCAGAGTTGGTGAACTCACTTGTAATGCCTTGACAACACAACGATAATTTTTTGAAGTGATGAAACATCATTTCATGTGTAAATTTTAGTCCAACTAATATTAAGTTGGAAACTCATATTGTAATACTTTAACATTTCATATAATATAATTTATGTGGTTGAAATTATTTATAGTTGCACTTGATGTTGTTTAGTATTGTAATTAAAATATGCGACTTTGTGTTTTCATATTAGATGAACATGCACATTGTATGACATTTTTTAAATCATACAAATTAATTTATCATGATTAATAATGAACACAAATAAAATGAATATATGACTAAATTAGTCATTTATAATGATTATTAATGAAAGTAAATGAAATGAATATAAACTACTAAATTAGTCTTTTATATAATGAATAAATGGCTACTGCAAATGATAAATTTGTGACTACAAATGATGACTAAATTTTGCATATATACGACTATTAGTAGCTAATTTACAGTATCTTATAACACAACTAAAATTTAGTCACATTTCTTCAGTCATTAATTGATTTCAAACGATGACTAAAATTTGCATATATATGACTATTAGTAGCTAATTTACAGTATCTTATAACACGACCAACATGTTGGTCATAGTTCTTTGGTCATTAATTGATTTTCTCGGGTGATCATATAGTAATATATTTTATTGTATATTTGGTCATTAATTTTGACATTTAATGACCAAATCAATGACTAAATGAATGACTAAATCAGTGACCAAATGAAAGACCAAATGAATGACTAAATTAGTGATCAAATCAGTGACTAAATCAATGACCAAATATACAACTAGATAACAAAATTGAGATAACCAATTAATGACTAAGCTAAAAATGACCAAAAGTTGGTCGTGTTATAAGATACTGTAAATTAGCTACTATTGGTCACCGACTGAAAAATAGTCGTTTATATGCAAATTTTAGTCATTTTTTTAGTAACTAATTAGCCATTTTGTACTAGTGCATGGTGGAAGAGTATGATTCGATTGTCAGAAACAGTGCATGGGAGACTGTCCCAAGGCCGGAAGGGAAATCAATGGTGGGTTCGAGATGGATCTAAAAAGTGAAGCAAGCAGCTAACGGGAGTCTGGAGAAGTACAAGGCAAGATTTGTTGCCCGAGGCTTCTCACAGATTGAGGGGATCGATTATGAGGAAACCTTTGCACCTGTTGCAAGGTATTATTCCATACGGACGATTCTTTCTCTCTCAGCGTAGATGGGGTGGCACATTCATCAGATGGATGTGAAGACTGCATTCCTCAATGGAGTCATTGAGGAGGAGGTGTACATAGAGTAGCCCGAAGGTTTCTAGATCTTCAGCAGCGAGTCGCATGTGTGCAGGCTCAAGAGAGCATTGTATGGGTTGAAACAAGCACCTCGTGCTTGGTACACACGGATAGAAAACTATTTCACTGGACTTGGATTCTCCAAGAGTGAGGCGGATCCGAACCTATACCAGATTGTGGTGGAGGGTAAGTTGTCGATCATTGTAATTTATTGTAGATGATTGATTTACAGAAGTGAGTCAGTTGATACCATGCAAGGATGATCTTGCAAAGAGTTTGAGATGAAGGACTTGGCCTTCATTATTTCCTCGGATTGGAAATTTGGCAGCGCAGTGATGGACTGTTTGTTTCTCGAGGCAAGTATGCTCGGGAGATACTAGAGAAGTTCAACATGCATGGCTGCAAGCCTGTTGATACTCCTCTTCCTGGTGGATGGAGGAATGAGGATGCTACTTCAACGGAGGTAGTGGATACCAGATTCCACTGTTTATCGAAAGCTGGTGGGGTCGCTCATGTATCTGGTCAATACACGACCCGACATATGCTATGCTGTTAACCAGCTTTCACAAGCTATGGTTAAGCCTACCAGGATCTACTGGAAGGCAGGCAAGCATGTATTGAGATATCTCAGAGGCACATCGGGATATGGATCATGGTACAGACAAGAGGATGGGTTGAGGCGGCATGGCTTCACGGATCGGTATCATCATATCAGAGATTGTGTGCAGTGGAAGATCATGTTACTTTCATACATTCCCACGGAGGATCAAGATGCTGATATCTTGATGAAGGCGCTCACCAGGAGAAAATTCGAATACCACAGAGGCAGGATCGGGGTGGCAGATAATCCCTATCTTGTTGAGAGGGAGTGTTGATATTGCAACAAGATGATGAGCTTAGTGGAAAGAAGTCAGCCACTAAGTGTAACCGTGTTTGGCTTTTGGCGCAAAGTCTATTTTTAGACATATGGATCATGTTCTATGAGTTGTAGGATGCTATTTGTGGATGGTTGGTCAAGTCGGGAAAAATAGATGGACTTATATTTTTAGACATATTGAGTGGAATCTATTTTTAGATTTCCAGTCTAAAAATCGATATGTCGAATATTATTAGCTCTTAATAATATTTAGACTATAAACATTATCTTATTCTCTTGGAGCACTTCAGTTAAGTGCACAGATGTGGCACAAGAGATGACAGAAGGAATTACGCTATTCTTGAGGGTTAAGTGGAGCTATTGCATGGATACTTCAATTAGAACTCATGTGAGAGATTTTGGTGGAGATGATTGAGGAAGTTAATGGAGTTGTGTTCAGTTTAACTAATCTAAACATAGTTGAGCTAGTTGTATCTAGTCTAACTGATTGATACACTAGTGATGAGTGGTATGAATTAATTATTAATTAATTCACTAATTATAAACTCATTAATAAACTAAAGAATACATCAGTTAACTTTAGTGCATGGACAGTTTCAGTGGAGACCAGTGCAGAGATAGGTGAAAGAGTAGGTTAACTATACAGTTGCATGTTTGCAACATCCAGTGATTGGAGAAGCCAATAAGGATTGCGCAGTACAAGCCAGGTGGTTCAAGTTATTTATGAGCCATTCTACAGCATTGATTATGCAATAGAGGCTGGCTATTAAGTGGCAGAGATTGGAGCATGTGTTTTGCTAGATCTAGCTTGATTAGCGTGTAGCAATTGGAGGTTGTGCTGAGAGCTTGTGAGGAGATTTGTACAATGATTGCTACATGATCTCTATGACATATAATATACAGATATTTGGGTTTTTCATCTTTAATATTTCCCATGAAATACTGTGTTCATATGTGTGATTGTTTATGGTTTTAATGTGCGCATGCAATTGATTCTATTTCCGCGTGTATTGATCAATGGTAGAAGAGATTCTGTATTGTGCATGAAGATAAAATAGTGTGTGATCAAGAGAATCTCGGTGAATAATATATCAGTTATTCAAATTTCTACAATGTGATCTTATTTTAATTGTTTCATAAATCCATACTCAACCAAGGAAGCCATATGCATTGGCTTTGGGAATGAACCCAAGATACTTCATACCAGGATGAAAGTCAACTTCTTGGAAGGGTAATATTTCCATTAAATCCTTTAAATCCTAGTGTTTGGACCTTATTTATATATTTGATCTGTAAATGTTAGGCCTATGGCCTATCCATTTTACCATCACTGATACTTTTCGTAATGAAATTAAAATTAGGTATTTTCAATTAATAGTAATGTGAGAACATGTCCAATCATTGTTTATCAACTGATTACAATGCTTAGTTTGAAAACATGACAAATAAATTATAAGTCATTTGAATGCAAACCTATGGAAATAAATTATACTCCATTTTTTATATGCTTCATTGCTCAACTACTTGCAATCCCATTGATGCAACATTCTACAACTCTTTCAGTGGCAAAACGAAGTAGGACACTATGGTCTTCAACGATACACATCTATGCATGCACAGTCCAATATGAGTGACAACATGCAATTAATGGATGCATATCTATATTTACATGACTAAGAAAATAAGGATACACCCAAATATATGGTTGAAAGTCATTAATTAGTCGAGCATAAGAAAAAATAAAAGGCTTCCTCATCATTGTCTAGAATGAAACACAGAAGTTTAAGGAGTTGGCACCCTAATTATATAAGAAATGAACCAAAAAACAAGAGAGGGATGATTGGTCTACTGTAGGGGATGCTTATGACACACTGTTGGATATGTGCACAGTCTGTGCGACTGCCATTTTCAATGAAACACATAGGTTTAAGGAATTGGCGGATTGATTATATAGGTAATGGACCAACAAATAATAGAGGGATGATTGGTATACTGTAGGGGATGATTATGACACACTATTGGAGATGTGTACATTCTGTGTGGATTTCATATAACTATGTATAATTCTAGCGCAGCTTCAGAAATTACATTTGGTTTAGGGGATGTCTATAGGCTCACGGATGGCCATCTCTAACCTTGAATTTTCCCAGCATAATAAAACATTTCTAAGAGGATAGCGAAACAACCTAGGTGGAAAGAAAAACACCCAACAATGATAAATATGGTCAAGGGACCACTAGACTCAAGTAAACCAATTTTGAAACCTCCTATGTAAGTGAAACGACTCTGAGATAAGTGTCATTGATCTCCAATATTTGAGTATAATGGATGGAGGAAAATAGTGAGTTATTGAAATTCATTAAATACTTGTGGGAAGTATAGGATAGGGTGAAACTTTTTATCATAACCATGTGTGATACTAACAGTAACAATACACCATAAATGACAATAATAATATCACATATAGTACATAACATTAAAACACACAAATATGGATACATGTTCCTAGAAACCTACCTGGAAAGAAAACCAAGTTGAATGAATATTTTATTAACCAGGTAATTAATTACAAAAACGTGAACTATAAATAGATTTAGTGTATTGTTATTCACTTACAGGAAATTTTCAGATGGCTATGGCTCAACAACAATCTTCACTCAACACATAACAAAATTTGTCCTATTCTCATCTTATCATCAAGAAGACTACTTCTTTGATCTCTCTTCTATTCTCCATTTCCTTGACATCTCTTCCCTCTATTGAATGCACTTATTCTCCACAACCTTCATTTTTAATGGAATTTATTTGAAGGCCAACCATTATAATGGTTCATTTCAAATTCCAAGTGAATTATGGAAATTTCCTCAACTTTTCCAAAATAAAACAATTAAATGCTCGTTACCAAATTTACAAAGAGATTTTTGTGAAGATCAAATTCAAATCAACTTTCCTCTTTCACCATTTCACCTTTTTTAGTTTTAATCTCATATTAAATTTCCTTTTGTTTGACATGTTCTTATTCTTGATTATAATCAATAGTTGTTACTCCACCCACAATATTTAAACTCATACTTTTTATCTATCTTTCTTCATTGGTCCCTCGTGTTTCCATATTCATTCTTATATTCCTTGTTGCTTAGCATACATGATTGGAATTTTATTTGTTTAAATTGTTGATACATTATTTCATGCTTCATGAGATGGAAAAATATGCATTTAAAGAGGAGGGACTTCATTGTCTACTCTCTTCTCCTATTTTTTATTCATTGATCGGAAAATTAATCTCTGTCACAGTTTTTATGGGTGACATTAAGGAAAATAACTTCATATACACCATTATACCTCTCCCTTATTATGTTCATATATCTAATATATTCTTCTATTATGTTTTCTATTTCTTCAAACACTTAGTAATACACTAATTGGAGTGTGCATAAACTAAAACATATAGGAGTTGACGATGGTAATTCTATTGTTCGATCAAATTCCACTTTCCAATATTTCATGGATAAGCCTACCCTGTCAAGGAAGCATAGTTCTCTTCGAAATATACCTTATTTATCCTCCGTGGTACAGAATTATACTATTAATCTTTCTTGTGTACATGGCTAGTGTCTATATCTTCTCTTTGGTTATCCATTTATAATGATCCAAATGAATAGCATTCCTTTTAGTTGTACTCAAAATAAATTAATATTAATGTATGTTGGCTCATATATCTTATCTCATCTCCATGACATGTGTTTTAAATCCAGTCTTTGGGCTTTACATTGCTTAAGGTACATCTATACTCAACAATATTTTCACCAGTGGTTTGCCTCTTCTTTTTCTTTGGAGAATTCTTAATTAAATCCTTTCATTTATGAACTGACAAGTCTGATGAACCCTCCTGGTGACATCATGTTTAAAGGATATTTTATGGGACTATTCTAGCATAGTTTTATTAAATTATAATATTTTTTCACTCTATTCTATGTCCAATTTTTTTAACTAAGAATATATATGAGGCGATGGAAACACTTAAATATGGCTAAGTTGAATGTTTTCTAAGGAAATTTGTGCTTTTTAATGTTCTATAATATCCATCAACTGAATTTTTACTCTGTAAAGTATAGCAACTGTATTTTCATGACTCTAATAGTGGTGTTATGTGTGCAGACACCATGATGAAGTTTGCATATTTTGAAACCATAGTAGAGTTGATATACAAGCATGTAGTTCCCATCCCCAAGGACCAATTTAGAAAAGTCTACAATTCAGAGTGATTTTTGTAGCAAGATACATTGCTGGTGTCTTTTGCGTAATTGTTTCACACCCTGCAGACAACTTGGTTTCTTTCCTAAACAATGCTAACGATGCTACCGTTGGTGATGTAAGCTATGAAATCCTATTTGAATTTATTAAGTTGTTAGTTTACATTTGCAGGTAATCCTGGTATGTATATTTGGTGGTTTGTTGTACTAACACTATTATGGATTCTTAGTTGTTATGTGATAAACAATCAATGTTTTCTTGTGGTTATCAGGCTGTGAATAATATGGGTGTTGTTGGTATATTTAATCGTGGTCTTCCTTTACGTATTGTTATGATTGGAACACTTACTAGAGCACAATGGGTTATCTATGATGCTTTCAAGGTGTTCGCTGGCATGTATGTTCTCTTTCCCGCTACAAGTGAATACACCACTACGGGGTATCTATGATGGTTTCAAGGTGTTCATTGGCATGTAATTTCTTGCTCTTTCCTTCTACAAGTGAAAACAACATTCTTATTATTGAAGTAATGTTTGGTTACTCATAAATTATTTATGTTTCTACATGTTGGGAAAAAACCATGGATTGAATAAGTTTTTCATTTCATGTATTTTGACACAAGAAAACTACTGACTTCTATTAGGAATCCCAAATCATTTTTATGGTCTAATTTTCATGTTGTGGTAATTTTTGTTTTATTTTTATACTTTGTTAGTGACACTATAGTGATCTAAGATGTTGTGAAAATTAAACAAATCATTATTCAGTAGCATTTTGTTATTTGTTTTCTTTTATTTTTTGTTCCTTCCAAGAGGAAGGCTATTATAATGTGATTTAAAATTCACACACTGTTATTTCATAGGTTGACCACTAGTGGAGTTACACCCCCTGCAACAGAACTCAAGGAACTGAGAAAACTAAGCTTATTTGAATAAGGCATTCTTGAGATTAAAATTTAATTCTTAAATTTTGTCCTATAGCACAAAACTTAGACATGGATGAATAAAATACCACGGATCGAGGATTGACTCTATATTTTTGTTTCTTTTGAACTTAGGCTCATTCACGTAACTTGCAAGTGTTTGTGCAAGTATTTTTTTTTAGGTTATTTTTTGTTAAAAAGTTTGGTTTCATGTTATTTTTTCCGTCCATTCAGACATTGGTAGATAACTAAACATTTACGTTGACCATTGGGCTAATATGGCTAGATCTTTAGTACTCAGGATGTTAAGGAAAAATTTGGTTATAAGTTTTTGTTTAGTTCCTTAATCCTTGTCTCTAAAATTATAAAATATAAAAATAATAATGATAAATTCCTATGCAAATTCAAATTCATCATTTTGAAATCCAGTGGAAATGTTATAATTCTACCAATCCTAAAATCTTGAAAATTTTAAACTCTACTGAATTATGAATGGTATATGATATTATACTTTCTCCATATAAAGTCTAAAGAGATTGGAACCACTGTCAAATATCCTAAAAAAATTAATGGTAATGCTAAAAATTTAAGTAAAATTGTCATTTTCTTGATATTAAAGGGAATGCTACTTTTACTTTATGAATTCAATATTACCATTAATTACCAAGTTCCTAGACTCCTTAAAGATATATCACTTTTTTTCCTTCTACATTCATGGTTTAGAAAAAATATTCTTGGGACAAGCGCTCATGTGTTCCCATTCTTTGAGAAAGGGGGGAGGGAACTTAGATGCCCCCCTTTTGGGGGAACATGTCCCTCACATTGGGAAAATGAATTTGGAAATCATGTTGTCCAAACATTTTTGAATTTAGGGTTTCTTAAAAAATTAATTTGGAAAGTATGTTGTCCAAACTTGAGTCCACTTGAATAAATGATCTCTAAATACTACATTGGCATTACTGAGATGGGAATATTTTTTCTGACCAACTATCATATGTGCAGGTCTCATATATTTTTTGATGTCATTTTTTTTACAAGAGAAGCTTTGATGTGCGGGGATCTGAGAAACCTGTAATACTTTGAAGACAATTGGTATTTTAAATATTTGTTTGTAGTTCGAAATTATTGGCAATGAATGTATCAACAACCCTTTAAGAGCATGTTAAGCCAAGAAATACCTCCCACTCACCATTCTTCCTTTATATATCATTGGAGTTGTATATTAATTTTGGGGGGATTTAGAAGAGTTACATTCCATAGGTATTCATGGGGCCTATGTGAGAACTATGCATTGGATTTCATGTTGGATCCATCATGTTCAGTCTCTTTCTTGAATTGCCTACTCTACATGATTTTTTTATTTAATCATCATAGCAGTTATAATGCTTATTTTAATCAATTTTTTCTATATTTGTATACAATTTTTAAGTTCTTCAGTGATTTATTTCATCTACAAACTTGTATTAAAGGATTGATTGAACATGGGGATTTTGGGTTTGTACTTTGGTTAGTCTCAAGTTTAATCAATTGACTTTTATATTTTTTTTAGGTAGTTGAGTGTATTAACCATGTGAAAGTTGCTTCCTTGTTCTAAAACAATTATGTTTTGCATCTATTGCACAATTTTTTCTGCCATCTGAGCTAATTAAATCTACAACACTTTACAATTTTTTATAATTTAATTAAATTGTTAGAATTTAGAATTTATAAAGTTTCAAGGTCTAATTATTTGAAAGGTGTTATCTCAATGGAAGAGCACTTGCTTTATAGGTAGGTCGTTGGTGGTTCAATTCCATCGTGCCCTAATATTAATAGCGAATGGTAATGATCACTATATTTCCCTATATATGGGATGCCAAAAAATGATTATAATTAGATGCAAATTCAGGCTCAAACTTAGACACAAAATTAGATGAAAATGTAGACACAAAATGAGGCAGAAAAAGGATGAAAATTTGGATGGCGAAAATGATGTAAAATTAGAAACCAAAAAGGATGCAAGATTGGATGAAAAAGTGGACATATATAATGGTGCAACATGGACACATAAGTAGACACAAAAAATGCTACAAAAATGGGCATAAAAATAGCTCAAAATTGGATGCAAATGGAGATGCAATGTTGCATGCAAAAAGTGATGCAAATCTTGGTGCAAAACCAAATGCAAAAGTGGATGTAAAATATGGCTCAAAATTGAATGTAACATTAGACACAAAATGGGATGCAAAGGTGGACACAACACATGGCTTAACATAGGATGCAAATATAGATGCGAATTTGGATGTTCAAAAGGATGTAAAATTCAATGCAAGAAATGGTGTTAAAAACAAAGAAAAATTAGATGCAACAAATGGTACAAAATATGGTTCAAAATGGGATGCGCAAAAGTGAGACAAATCAAATATAAAAGTGGACGTAAAAAATGGTCCAAAAAAAGATGCAAATTTTGGTGCTAAATCAAATTCAACATATGGTGAAAAGATAAGCACCGAAGTTGATGCAAAACTCTATGAATAAATAGGTACAAAATTAGAAGCAAAAAATAGTGTAAGAATAGATGCAAAACTTGGTGTATGACTAGATGCAAAAAAAGACACAAAATGGATGCCAAAAAAGGTGCTAAATTGGATGCAAAAGATGGTGTAAACTTGATGCAAAAAAAGAAAAATAGATGCAAAAATGACACAAAACTAGAAGCAAAACTATCACAAAATCATATGCAAATCTTGGTGCAAAATTTGACGCAAAAAATGATGCATAATCTAGTGTAAAAAAGGATGCAAAATCTAGCATGAAAAAGAATGAAAAATCATGTTAAAAAAAGGAAGCTTTAAAAATCGTGCAATAAAGCCATATTTAGTGCCAGGTTGCTCATCCCAATTGTGAAAAAAAATGCACTAAAATATAGTGCTAAATCCGGTGAAATTTGTTTTCTTGGTGTAGTGAATAGAGGTAATCAAATAGTGGTTGGTATGGATGATTACTTATGGGATATGACTGTCATGGAGAAAATGTTTTGAGATGCATTCCAGAACAATGAGATAGGGGATGATGCTAATATCACTGATACCATTTTAGAAATCCTGAAATATCCTTTCAACACCCCTCTCGTTGGACCTAGCCACCAATCAAAGTCTACACAACTAGGAACAATGATGTTACTATACAACTTGAAAGCAAAGTTTGGCATGTCAAATTCATGTTTCTCAGTAATATTGAGGTAATTGACCATGATAAATTCCCTTATATTTTGAGAAATATTTTCACACAATCAATATTAGAAATGGTCAATTTTATAAACGTTAAATATTGACATTGTACATTTATGTTTCCCACCAACTACAAGTTATTCAAAGATAAGGTTCTTCTCAGTGATAATGTCTTTTTTGGTAGTTGAGAAGAGGAAAATTAGTTGTTAAAAATTTTGGGTGTTGAGTACATATCATATCATGGATGTCCAAATGATTGTCTTCTATATAGAGGAGAATATGCAAAAGAAGAGATATGTATGAAATGTGGGCATGACAGGTACCATAAATAAAAAAAATTGTAAATCACATGGTCCCCCTCATAATATTTTGAGGAAAATTCCTATAATCCCAAGGATTAAAAGGCTCTTTTGTTGAAAATAATTGGAAATGTTGCAGGGATGGCATGCCTCACACAGAAGTGAGTCGAGAATTATGCAAATCCCAACAGATTTAATAACCATGAAGCATATAGAGGATACATGGCCCAAAAAATTCAAGGATGCAGTATGAAGTCTATGACTCAACATAGCCATGGATGGCTTCAACCCATATTCCCTCCAAAATACAAGCTATTTTGTTTGTCTTGTAGTAGTGATCAATAACAATATCACCCCATGGTTGTATATGAAGAATGAACATCATCTTATGTTGGCTCGCATAGTCCCCGATAGAAGACAAGTGCATAATATGGATGTCTACTTACAACCATTAGTAGATTAATTGAAGGAATTATGGGAAGGGATACATGTATACGATGTATCAAGAACCATCGCAACAGAGAGAAATTTTGCATTGTATGGCACATGTACTTACACCATGCATGATTAACCAAGATTAGGAGTTTTATTTCGTAAATTACTTGTTTATTGATTTTTATATACATAAAAATATTGCTTAACATATTAATTTAATTCACTGCAATTTTTCTGATCTTCATGATCGCTAAAGTTCCATGTATACAATAATTTCCCACGTCTTGTAACAAAAGGGTATCATGGATGTAAATGTTGTGGACCTTCTTTGAAGACTACATTGCCCAACCACCTACGAAAGCCAGTATATGAATTCTCCATGGTATCCCTCCCAGAAGAACACACTTATAGAAGAGAAACATCTGCTTTCAATGGTAAACTAGAGAGAACCCAAAGGCCTACAATAATGACACCAATAGAATGGATTAGAGCATATGAGAGAGAGAGAAGGAGAAGGATAATACATAAATGTTCGATTCAAATGGGGAGCCTATGTTTGATGATCCAGAATTCTTTGACAACTATGTTAAGAAATTTTCCATTATGATGAAAAGGAAATGTGTCTTTTATGATCTCCCATAATACTAGATCCCATGCATATATTTAAAAATGTTTCATCTTCTTTATGGAGGCACATATCCTCAAAATAAAGTGACACATTGGCTATTAGGATAAGATCTTATTTCTTCAAAAACTAAAAAGAAACATTTTCCAAGACAAGAAAGTAGAGGATAAGTTGGTCCCTCTAGGTCTTTCAAAGAAGGTGATGTCCTTGTTGGGCGAAACAATTGTTCCCTTAAATCAGAGCAATAAATCCACTCTTACACTTAATTATTGATCTGAGTATCCTTATTTTTCACAATATTTTCATGAAAACTCTATGCTAAGGAAAATTATGACTAATATAAAATAAACTCAACCAAAAATCATTGAAAACTCACTCTTAGCAATCAATAAAGTTGTTACACTCTCCACACAAATTCAATGCAAGGAAATATTGCAGAATAAGCTACTCTGTCACTCAACCACTCTCACAAAACTCCTAAAAAACATCGCTCATTCTGATTATGAACACAAAATAAAGTGTAATCAAAGTTTTAACAACAAATAAAATAATCCAACACCACACTAAAATGAGGGACCAGTCCATCACTTAAGATGTCACACCAGCCGAAATTTATTACAATGAATCAAATTACACATAGAATCAACTGTAACAAATACAGTAACAAAAATCACATATCTGAGAAGAATTTATGTAATTAAGTATTCAACTCTAAGTAACCAGTGATCCCTACTAAGAAGGAGGGCCCTTCCTCCTCAGCAGGGGCTGGTGCCCTAAAAAACACACGGGATACTCAAAGGAAATTATTGAACCCACAAAGTTGAGATTTTGCATTAATAAAACTATCAAGATTACAAAGCTTTAGTGTTTCCCCCTTCCAATCCTATTATCTGATATTCATTATTTATTTTATAGATCTTAATTAAAATGAGAAGTTCATCATGATAATATTTTGATTTTCATGTGATCTTAAAATAAAAGGATATCTTAATTGTTAAACAATTATTTCAATGAAAGAGGTGAAACTATAACAATTTCCTGTAATTATAAATATAGTTACAAAATATCTCAACCAATGATCTAGATGCTACACAAATATCTTCGAGTAATGAGTTGTTTCTTTTGACTTTGACATGTTCCTGGATATGGTCTAATTAGGAAATGCAACATGTGCCTAAAAAAATTATTTGTGTAACAACAACAACTCATAGAGCCTTTAATCCAAATCAATAGAGGAACTGGAATGTAATTATGTAACAACAAATTTTGGCAGAAATTACAAACCTGAAACAATCCATATATTAGTTTTGTGATAAAAAGTAGCTCAAGGCAGTAGTTCTAATGTAAAATTATAAGTAGAATTGGACTAAGAAAGTGACAAGTGAAAAAGGACATACTTAAGTGAATAAGGGTTGTTACAGTAATATGATATGGTCTTGTTGGTAAAAAAATGAGTAAAAGAAATAGGAAAATAAGTAAGAAAAATATGATAATTATGTGACCCAACATCTCCCCACAGCTTAATCTTTAGCATGTTCTCATGCAAACTCATTTCATGGATCCCTAACATGTTAGAGTGAAGTTGTGTGAGGTTGTAAGTTCCTACCATGTCTTCACCTATGGAACTGTATCATCGATAAATGACCAAATATTCCTCCCAAAGCTTATCAATAATATGATATGGATGTTGATACTAATAGGTGGGAAACCAAACAAGACATAACTTAAATATAATTCCTATCCAACTTGCACCATTCCTCTTAATACAATCAACATACTGATGAACTCTGGAAAGTGCTTCCTTAATATTTTGATAGCAGTAGGGATCCTCCTCCTTCAATTCTTTCCAGGACATATGCCATAACAACTTGATTCCCTCCAAGGCATCAGTTCTCATCCCTTGCATATTCCTCTGACATCTCCAGAATTGATGCTTTATGATCCATAAACAATGTCTTAGTGGCTAGAAACTACCATATTTTATTGCATCTATGTGTATCATTTTCAGTTGAACCAAGTTCTCTTCTAATGCAGAATTTTAACAGTCCCTCATGGGCTTTTACAGTATCATATGAAACTTTCCTGCCTATCTAATTTTACATAAAAGAAACAAAGGACCTGATTTGTACATCTCCCACATAAGGTGTTAAATTAAATGATTGATCTCCAAAACAAGCAAGATCATGTAGGTAAAACTCACACAACAAATTCTATTTTGAAAAATCAACAATTTGGAAGGTTTCCAAGAAGTCTTGTATCTACCTTGTTTTATATGGTTGCTTTTCCTTAAGGTATGTTAATTATAAGAGGCAATTTTTCTCTTGTAAATATAAAGAGTAAGAATGAGAAGGAATCCTACCACACAATAAACCATTAATGAGATCGTAGATGAGCTCCTTGTAACAAATGAACTACTCCTTGCAATTCATTCACATTCTTCATTGCTTGATTCCTCTCATTCTAAATTTTTACAAAATATTCAACTCTTAATTTCTCAACCTACTCCCTCTTAAGCTTTTTGACCATTTCCTCATGATACTTTAAAAGAAGGACTTAATCCTTGGGAAAGACTGTTAATTTCTCCCAATGATCTACTATCCTCATTAAATATTAAAATTTAATGTTGGTCGTGTGTTCTATTATTTCCATGACTAATCGCGCAAGCTGTACATTGCATCGGTCGTAGTGGGGGGGTCACAGGGGGGTAGGAAATCACCCCTGTTGAGGGGTTTGCATTGGGGAAGTAGCCCCCTTGAACGGGGTCTAGGGAAACAACCCGGGGTTTTTTTTTATGCAGACCCAATGATGGGCAACAAACCCAAAGATAGTGGGTGGACCTACCCATGTATTTGTGCATGTGTTTTGCACATGATTTTGGGCATGATGGTTTTCGTCCCATGATATTTTGTAGATCCGGTCAAGGGAAATTCGTTTATGTTATATTCCATGATTAGTGGATTGGGTTTTATGAATTCTTCGACATGCATATATATGTATCATAACATTGAAAGGAATATAATGAAAAATCAATCTGGTAGTATCAGTTTTGGGATCCAAGGGAAAATCTTCGTGTATATTTTTTATGTTCTCGCCATTGTTTTTTTTTTTTGTTTTAAGAATTCGTTTGCAAGTAATTTATGTACAAGGTTAAAACATAAATTTCAAGTAAGTTTTTTTAGATGGTGTTTTAAAATCCACTTTCTAATCCCATTTCTCGTCTTGTTGATCTATCTCATAGTATTGGTTCTTGTGTAACAACAACATTAATAGGTTCTTGTGGAGCAAAAATATTTTTATTTTCAATCCACTCTATTTTAGTTGTTGGTTCTTATGTAAAAGTAGTGTCATTAGTAGGTTCTTCTGGAATAGTAGGTTTAAATTATTCATCCCATTCCCCCACTTGTACTCCTACTGAAACAATAATAGTTTGCATGCTTTCGGCATCATCAATAATTTGTTAGAATCCCTTACAAAATTTCTCTGGTGAAATAGATGATGTTATTTCTACAACCTATACCAACATATCTAATTCAATTTCCTTCATGAAATGGAGTTTTTATTTAACTCGGGAAATTTGTTTCTTTAAATCCTCATTTTCCTTTCTCATATTTTCAATTTGAATGATGGTGCCGATTTCTGTCTTACTTGGTGAATTAACAACATCTTGTTCTTCTATTTTCTCTTTTTTTAATGGTTCTTTTGTCTCATGTTGTTTCTCTGGTTCTAGTTCAGGCTCTGGCCTGACATCCAGGGTCGCAAATGTAGAGGGGACTTCTTCTGCAGACTTCTCTTGCCTTTCCTTGTCATGTTTTTTCTCAAGCACTTCAGATTTAGTTGTATCAAAAAAATCTTCCTTAGTTGTAGCAGTATGTTTTCAGATGCCTAAGTCTCTTCTCATGTAAGAACTACTTGCACCCACTTCTTGGGGTTTCTCCCACCAATTGGCTTTCTCAATTTCCTTTTTTCCACCCTTATCTTTTATAGGACTTCCCCAATCCATTTAGAAGTTTTTAATTTCTTGACTCTAGTTTCAGCCACAACTTCCTTTCCAAAAAATTCTTCCTCCGACACTTCCTCTTCAATCAAGCACTCACCTTGATTTTCCTCTAATGGCTCACTAGAAACCTTCACATATTTTTCTATTTGCATCTCCTTTTCCTTGTGAGGATGAACTAGAGGTCGTTATAATGGAACTCCACATCTCAGGGTTCCATCAACCAGTGATAATAGGTATATCATCCATGCTTCACTTAGAGGCTACATTTTTCTTTCTCCTAGAATATGTAGCAGTTTCTACATTTTTTTTTAGCATTGGGTGTTGCTTTAGGACTCTCTTCATGCTCCTCACTCACACCAACACAGGAGCTTATTATCAAACCATGCCATGAACTTCCTTGTCTTGGTAGTGAATGTATGGTATTCAATTTAATGAGTGCATGGTTGGTGAGGAAATTTTCTGGATGTTTCACCCCTTTCACAACTTCTACCATATCTTGTAATGACTTCAACAAGTAGTATGGCATATTAATAAACCACCTCGTCCTTTGGTGTGCTAGAAATTGGAAGCAATAATTAAAAATAATCCCAAAACGAACTTCGCATGTAATGAATTTTTAGATGAAGAGGGTTAATCATCCCAAGGGTGAGGATGAGATGTTCTATCAAAATCCTTGCCCTTGGTCCTAAATTCTTCTCCTTCTGGTAAAAATATGGCCTTGGCTTTAGGATCCACTACTTTCCTTGACAACCACCATTCTCCTGTCCTAGGAAACCACTACGTCACTTTTAACATTGTTACCAATGAAATAGGTAACCTGACCTCAAAACGAGAACTCTAGCCCAAAAAGACTCAAAAAACATGAAAAAACACCCCAAAAACAAAACAAGTGTATTCCAGGATGCACTTGGTTTTTTTTGAAGGTCAAATTTCAGCATTTTAAAAAATTATGCTAAAAACAAAATTGTTTCTTGAAAAAAGGATTGAAAAAATACCCTCAAAACAAAACCAGTTGATGCTGGAATAACAAAAAAAAAAATTTGTCATATTTCTGACAATTTTAAAAATAGAAATAACATTTTTTAATTTTTAAAATTCAAACATTAAAAAAAACCTAAAAATTAAGAAAAAAAATAAATTTAAAAAATAAAAACATTTTAAAGCTTAAAATTTAAAAATATATAGGAATAAAAAAATAAAAATAAAAACAAAATAAAAATAAAAATTCAAACATTAAAAAAAACCTAAAATTTAAGAAAAAAATTAAAAATTAAAAATATAAAAAAAAATTAAAGATTAAAATTTCAAAATATACAGAAATAAAAAAATAAAAATAAAAACAAAAACAAAATATTAAATTAAAAAGAAAAACAAGTTAAAAAAGAAAGAAATTATAAAAAAGAAAATATAGAAATTAAATTTAAAAAAGAAAAAGAAAATGTTTATTAAATTTAAAAATAATAATAATAATAATAATAATAAAATAAATAAATAAATTTAAAGAAATATATTGAATTTTAATAAATTTAAAACTTTAAAATAAAAATTTAAAAAAAAATAAAACATTATTAAAATTAATAGTAAAAAAATGAAAAATTAATTAAAAATAAAAAATGAAAAATAAAATACAATAAAAATATTAAATTTAAAAAATATATATTAAAAAAACAAATAGATTTTAAAAAATAAATTAAATTTAAATTTTATTTATATATATATATATATATATATATATATATATATATATATATATATATATATATATATAAACTTAAATTAAAAATATATATATTAGTTTTTATTAAATTTAAAAAAAATGTTAAAATTAAAATAACAAATTAAATTTAAAAAAAAAATATTAAATTTTAATAAATAAATGAATGAACAAATAAATTTTGAAATAAAAAATAAATTTTAAATATAAAGAAAAATAAATAAATAAATAAAAATTGTTAAAATAAAAAGTTAAAAAACTTTAAAAACCAATTAAAATTGGAAAATTGAAAAAATAAATTAAATAAAATATATTAAATAAAAAATAAAATTAAAAACAAATTAATTTGAAAATATTAAGTTAAAAAAAAAAAAAAAAATTCTAATTTTAAATACACAATTTTGATTGAAATAAAAAACATATATAAAAATTTTATGTAATTAAAAAAATAATAATAAAAAAATTAAAAATTAAAAAATATATATATTAAATTCAAATAAATTAAAAAAAAAATACAAAATTTACTAAATTTTTAAAAATTAAATGAAAAAACTAAACCTAAAATTTAATAATAATAATAAAAATATGGAAAAAAAAATCTATTAAATTTAAAAAAAAAAATACAAAATTTAATAAAAATTATTAACAAAATTTAGAAAAAAAAATATTAAAAACAAAAAAAAATGAATAAAATTTAAAAAAAATTAAAAACAAAAAAACAAAACAAATTAAAACAAATTAAATTTCAAATATAAAAATTAAATTAAAAAAAATAATAATAATTTTAAATTTTTTGAATTTAAAAAAAAAATCAAATTAAAAAAATATATATATATTAAAAATTAAAAAAAATTAAAAATAAAAAAGAATTTTTTGATCATGGTGGCGTCGCCAATCGGCCTCCCGCCCAGGTGGTGGCGAAGGCCGGTCGCTGGGTGGGAGGTCGATTCCGGGAATCGCCCTGAGGCCGATTCCGGGAATCACCCTCCAGCGACGAGAGGCCGTTTCCGGAAATCGCCCTCCCGCGGCGGGAGGCCGATTCCGGGAAGCGACGAGAGGGCGATTCCGAGAATCAGCCTCCCACGACGGGAGGGCGATTCCCGGAATCGGCCACGAGAGGGCGATTCTCGGAATCGGCCTACCGCCCAGGTTGCAGCAAAGGTCTCCCCGCCCGCCCAGCGGCCGACCTCCGCCGCCACCTGGGCGGGAGGCCGATTGGCGGCGCCACCACAATATTAAAAAATAAATAAATAAATAATAAAAAAATTAAAAAATTATATATTAAATTTTTAAATTTTTAATAATTTTTTTTTCATTTGATTTTTTTTTTAATTTAATATTTTAAATTAATTATTTTTTAAAATTTAAAATTTATTTATTAAATTTATTAAATTGTAATTTAATTTGATTTTTTTTTAATCTTTTAGTTTATTTAGTTTTTCATTTTTAAAATTTATAAATTGTTTCATTTAAAAAAAAAACAGTAAATTTATGGATATTTATTTTTTAATTATTTGCACGTGGTTTTTTTCATTTTTTTTGTTTTTTAATGATAGTTTTTTTTATTTTAATTTTCTTTTTCAATTTTAAATTTTGTTTTTTCTTTTATTTGTTTTTTTTTTGTTAATTTTTAAATTTGTATTTTTTTTCTTATTATTTTTTTTTTAATTTAATTTTTTCTTTTTTGTATTTTATTTTTTTTATCTAAATTTTAATTTTGTAATTTAAATTATTTTTAAATTTTCTATTTAATTTTTTTTTTAAATTATATGGTTTTTTTTTAATAACTTAGAATTTTTTTTTATTTTTTTTATTTTTTTTTTGTGGGGTTAATTTTTGTTTTTTTTTCTTTAAATTATGTGTTTTTTTTCAAATTTTGTGATTTCTTTTGATATAAATTTCAATTTTTTTTTTTTTTTTTTTTTAAATTTATTTTTGTTTAAATTTTTTATTTTTATGAGTTATTATTTTTTTTATTTTTACATTTTTATTACTTTTTTGAGTCGCTTATATATATATATATATATATATATATATATATATATATATATATATATATATATATATATATATATATTATCTAATTTTGTGTTTTATTACTAACATGAAAAATCACCACTCTTAAAAACAGAGAGCAACGACTACCACGCTTTCCAAAATTAGCATGAAAATCACCGTTCTAAAAAAAAAAAAAATTTGATGCTCATCAATACGTTTCAAAATTAGCATGAAAATCACTAACATTTTAAAACAAATATTCATACTTCATAAATAAAAATATTAGAGGGTCAAAAATGTGCTAAAAAAAGAAGAAGGTGATTCTGCATCACCACTTTTCAAAATCGGGTGCTTTTTATGCTACCAAAAAAAAGTAGGTAACAGTGCGGTTACCTATTTCATCGGTAACAGTTTTTTTTTGTGATAATTTCTTATGTAACAAAAATTATGAAGCCCCTAACCACATAGTGTTGTTCAACTAAGGCTTAGGAAAATTCTAAATCAACCAAATTCATTGAAAACCTGTAATTTTTCAAAATAGCTCAGCCATCTAGCCTTTCGGAAAATTTATAAAGCTTCTAAATGTTGTACCATTGCATTAATAAAGTTAGGTTTGTGTCTTACAATTTCTCCACCCAAATCTTCTCACAACTACACTACTCAACACTGTTAGGAACCTGTTACAGAGCTACTTTAGCACATACAAAATATTTTCTTTGGGGAGAATGTCAAGGTGTTGGAATTATCAATATTTACTCCTTATTACAAAATCAATACTTTTGATTCAAAATTACTTTCAGCACGATTGCATTTATTTCTAGATGCAACAGTAAGAATAATAAAGGAAAAAGTAATAATGATGAAATAATATTGTTATGCAATTAGCTCAAAGAACAGAAGAAAAGATAAATCAATGACTTAAAATTTTCCTTTTTGAGGGGGAAACCTCCTTTACATTAAATAAATGAACAATTCTTATATGATACAATTAGTAAGACCTCCTTGTTATATATAGGAGTCTAAGGAGTCACAATATAATCAGAGCCTACATAAAAATAATAAAGTAATGGAACAACAATAACAATAGTTGGCTTCTATGGGGCACGATAATAACAACATGGGGGATGCTACAATAATAATAGGGGGCTGCACTAAGAACAATAATAAGGGGAATAGACTAGTATTATAGGGACCTAACATGCCCCTCTCCTTCAAAAAATTGTTGTCCTCAATGATTGAGTAGTTTTGGATGCTTCTGTATAAAATCCTCATCCTCTCATGTGGAGTCTTCAGCGGGTAAGTTCTTCCACTTAATGAGATACTCTTAAATTAATCAATTTTATAGCTATCGGGCTCTTATTTCTATGACTGATTCATGCTCAAATATTATTTTTCCTTCTTCGTCAAGTTCTGGCAACACTGTTTGAACTTGGAGCTTGTTACCAATAACCTTCTTTAAGCATGAAACATGGAAAACTAGATGTACTTGGGAAGACCATAGTAATTGGGTGATAATTTATTATCCTTCTTAGATTGTTTGAGGTAAATTTGTTTGTATGGTTGTAGCCATAAAAATCCACAGTTGCCTACATCAAAATGTCTTTCATTGTGATGATGATTTTCCTATCATTTCATTTGATTTTGCGCCAAAGTGAGGTTATCATTTAAGAGTAGGAGAACTTGTTTTTGAAGCTCAATGTGATATTCCATTGCTTTAACCTTAGAATTTTCTCTTAAATATGATGTGATGGATGGTGGATGATATCCATAAAGTTCCATAAATGGGTTCATTTTTGCTACAGTATGGAAGGAAGTGTTATACCACCATTCAGCTAGAGGTAACTACTTGACCCATTGTGTTTGTTTATCATATATAAAGCAACGAATGTATCCTTCTAAAAATTTGTTCACTATCTCAATTTTCCTGTCTGATTGAGGATTATAAGGTGATCTATGAGTTAATTGAGTACCAAGGCAAGAAAATAATTTCATCCAAAAATTTCTAGTGAAAATGGGATCTCTGTCACTTACAATAATCTTTGGATTTCCATGTAGATTTTGAATTGTTTCCATAAATGTAGTATAAAATGTATTGTCTTTAAAAGGATGAGATAATGCACAAAAGTGTGCATACTTAGTAAGTCTATCAACTACCACAATGATGACACTCTTTACTTTAGACTTGGGTAAACCTGTGATAAAATCCATTGAGACCTCCTCCCAACGCTGACTTGGAATGGATAAAGCTTGTAATACACTTGGGGTCTTAATTGTCCCAAATTTATTTTGTTGGCAAACCAAATATTCTACCACAAACTTATAAATATCATATTTGAAGTCATCCCAAAAAAAAACATTCTTGCCCCTATGGTAAGTTTTTAAAAATCCTGAGTGCCCTCCTAAGAGTATTTTTCTTGAGTTGATAATTCTTACAAATATACAAGCCATCTTTGTACCGTAATGAATCATTTTTCAAGTTAAATGTATCATATGTATTGGGGTATTTCTGCAACTTTTGAATGGGTGTCCACACCTCTTCACCATTCTCCCATTAATCCATTACTTCAGTTATCCAATCAGGTTGGATAATAGAAATAGAAATAATCAATGCTTCCACATCCTCATCCTCTCTTCAGAATGCATCTGCAACAAAATTTTCTTCCCTTTTTTGTAGATGATTTCAAATCAATAACCCAACATATTTGTGACCCATTTTTGATGCTCTTCTAAATATAACATTTGTTCCAAAAATTGTCTAAGGCTATTATGATATGCTTTTACCTTAAAGTGTATTCCCATTAGGTAAGGTCTCCATTGCCTTAGTGCATGTAGTATTGCCAACATTTCCTACTCATAAATATATTTGTGTAAATACTTTCCTTTGAGTGGAAGAATTTCAAAAGCAAGGGGTATTCCTTCTTACATTAAAACAACACCAATTACATTTCCTGAGGTATCACATTCCACTATAAAGGTTTTTGTGAAGTCAGGCGTAGTTAAGACCGATGCTTGTTACATTGCCTCTTTAAGATGCTCAAAGGCCTTAGTTACTTCTGGATTCCACTAAAATGAATCTTTCTTCAGTAATTTTTTTAGAGGTGTTGTTATTCTCCCATAACTCTTAACAAACTTTTGATAATACTCTGTCAACCCGAGAATCCTCGAAGATAATTTTTTGTTGTGGGGATTTTCTATTCCTTAATGACTTTAATTTTGTTAGGGTCTAACCTAACACCCTCATGAGATATAATATGACCCAAATATTCCACCTCCTGTACTCCAAAGAAACATTTGGAGGTTTTTGCAGATAGTTTTTTCTCCTCCAATAGTTTGAGCACCCTGTCAACATGTTGAACATGATCCTTCCAAGATTTGTTGTAGATTAGTATATCATCAAAAAATACGAACAAAAAATTTCTAACGAAAGGTTTTAAAATTGAATTCATCGAACCTTGAAATGTCGAAGGTGCATTAGTAAGGCCAAAAGGCATAACCAAAAAATAATAATGACCCTCATGATTTCTAAATGTCGTTTTGGAATATCTTGAGCCTTCATTCTAATTTGATGATATCCTGAACAAAGATACATCTTGGTGACGTAAATTTCTCCATGTAATTCATCCAACAATTCATCAATGACAGGAATGGGAAATTTATCTTTAATAGTGAGCTTGTTGAGTTCCCTATAATCCAGAAAAATACTTCATGACCCATCCTTATTTTGCACCAATAATACTGGAGCGGAGAAAGAACTTTAACTAGGTTGAATTATACCAGCCTCTAGAATTTATGCAACCATATTTTCAATTTCATTCTTTTGGAAATAAGGATATCTGTAAGGTCTGATGTTTGGAGGAACACTTCCTGGAATCAAATGAATAGCATGATCTGATCACAAATAGGTGGGAGGCCTTTTTGAGTCTCAAATAACTTGGAATGATTATCTAATACTTTTTGGATATACGTAGAAATGGATGATTTTGATGTTTGAACCTCTAGTGATAATAATTGTGAAATTACACCCCATTGTTCTTTCTTCAGAATTTTTTTCATGCCATTCTAGTTGATTATATTTCATGGTTTCCTTGTGATACCCCTTAATTCAACTTCCTTTCCTTTTTTTTAATTTCAAGAAAATTTCTTGAAAATTAAAAGTTATCATCCCCAAAGATTGTAACCATTGGACTCCTAAAACAACATCAACACCACCCATTGGAATGGAAATAATTGGACTATTCAATACATATTACCCCATGGTTAGCTGTATATTACACCATTTTTGATAGAAATTTATAGTTCCTCCATTTGCAACCATCACTTGATACTTGGTGCTTGATATAGGAAGCAATTCAAATCCTTGGTTATGTTACAATGAATAGAATTATGAGTACTACCTTAATCAATTAGCACTATTACCTTTTTATTTTGATATATCCTTCTATATTGAGTATTTTAGGTGTAGCAATTCCTTCCAATGTATTAAAATATATGTTCAGATTCATTTCTTCTTTCTTAGATGTAGGTTCCTGGTGTATATCCTCCTCTTTTGATTTTCCTTGTTCCTTTTATTCCTCCTTTTCACAATCTATGTAGAATAATTTCTCCTCAACACACTTATAAACTTTAGTGTATTTTATTCACAACTGTAACAAAGCCCTTTTTCTCTCTTTTCCTCCAATTGTTGTGGTTTCAACCTTGTAGGTTGTGGAAGGATAGGAGAAAAAACACTTCCATATTTATAGTTGTGAGTGGTAGACTTGTTTGCATAATTTTTCTTTCAACTTTTCTTGCCACCTTGAATGCCTTCTCCAATGAATTAGGTTCCCAAAGGCGAACCTCATGTTGGATGTTATCCTTCAAAGTCCCTATGAATACATCAATTTTTTGCTCCTTTGGAATATCATTTACCTTGATATTCAATTTTTGGAAGTCCTCAATGTGCTCTACCATTGAACCCTTTTGTTTAATATTTATCAATTGGATAAAGGTGTTTCTCTTTATATCCTCATAATGTGTTATTATTTCCTCCGTTAAAATTGACCAAGTGACAAGTGGCTTATGATAACAAAGCCATCGATACCATACAAACTGATTGGGTTCCAAATATAAAGGTGCAATGCATACCTTTTTTGTGTGTTGTACATCATGGAGATCAAAATATTGCTCCATCAATAGTATCCATGTTACCGGATCCTTGCCATAAAATTTCCTCATATCGATATTTGGAATGTGGTGTTTCTTAAAACCAAAATTAGAGTCTCTAAAATCATAATTCATATTCCTTTTTTCCTCATCATGATTTTCACGGATTACCTTGTTACCACTGGGAAGCCTTTCTTTTATCAATTTTTCTAAACCTTCCTTCAGCATTCATCATTGCTTCCATGTTTTCTTGTAAACCATCATTCAAAACTCTCATGTCTCTTTTTATACCATATATCTTAACATTCATCATGGTTTCAATTTCTTTTTTCTTTTTTTTTTTGCAAGAGAGAAATTCGCCACACTTGGTTTTGTTAATTTGATATATCATATTGCATTTCTTCCTCTACTTCATGCGTCATATAAGATATTTCAGGTTGCTTACTATGTGTTTCCATTTTTTTTTTTCAATTAATTTTGGAATTAAACAATGATATATATGCTTCACTATTCCCTTTGAATCACTTCAAACTGATTTTCAAACAAAAATTATGAAAAATTAAAAAAAAAAAACACACACACACACACACACCTTTTACTTTCTTTTTATGAGCTCGATATTTAAAATGTTGTATATATGTACTTTCATATCTCCAATATCTAAATTTTCATCCTACAATATCCATATGAGTCTTCTTTCTAACCCCACAAGTCAGACCAAGTTTGCATTCTTCAAGAAAGAGTTATTCCCAATCTCCCATGATGACGTGACTATAGACTGGTTCAATAGAGCGAAATTGTATGGAGTTTCACGTATCACTTGTTTTACCTTCAGACCTAAAAATGATACCCAAAAAACTACATTCCACATGATTTTAGTCACTTTTTACAAAATTCAAATCCGATGCTCGGAGAGAAATTTATGACGATTTTACCTAGGTCACCTGTTTGACATGGAATTTTGAAGCCTACGAAAGCCCTAACTTCCTCGTATCATATCTCCAAAAATATAGAGAAAAAATATCTAAAATTTGTAAATTAGGTTCAATATTTCGGATCCACATGATTTCAATTTCATATTCTAAAACTTTGTAGAAAAAAAATTATAGCAAAAATGCCAAGATGACATGTTTGAAGAAGCAAAACCATAGAATCCAAAGCTTTGATACCAAATGTTATGCAACCAGCTAAAGAACAGAAGAAAAGATGGATCAACGAATTAAAAATTATCCTCTTCAATGGGGAAACCTCCTTTACATTATATAAATTAAAAATTCTTATATGATACAAATGATAAGACCTCCTTGGTATATATAGGAGTCTAATGGGTCAAAATATAATCAGAGCCAACATAACAATAATAATGTAAGGGAAAAAAAATAAAAAAGTGGGCTTCTATGGGGCACAACTAT
Source organism: Pinus albicaulis (assembly GCA_034641835.2). Lineage (NCBI taxonomy): Eukaryota > Viridiplantae > Streptophyta > Pinopsida > Pinales > Pinaceae > Pinus > Pinus albicaulis. The sequence goes on along the minus strand of CM076583.1, from coordinate 299,094,122 downwards.
AACAACATGGGGAAAACAAAAATAATACTAAGGGGATACACTAACAATAAATATAAGGGTAATAAACTAGTATTATAGGGACCTAAAAAATATGGTACTAACGATGACAGTTACATTCGTTTAATCGTAAAAAGTAATGATGTCAGGAAAGTCTAATCATGCAATATTATGGCAGGGTGAGGTGTGTATTGATTGGAAAAATAAGTTCGGGTGAAATCAACATGAATCATTTTAACTATGCACTCCTCCCCCGCATATAATTGTAATGTCATGGGACTGTACAGTTGAATGTTGTGAAAGTCACCTGGTTTTTCAAATTCAATGATTAAATTTTATTGGTATACTGTGATTAATAATTATTGTGTCAACACTCAGAAGTTATCTATTCGTGTTCATATGTTCATATGTAACAAAAAAATACAAATAAATATTTAGGCTGAACTTAGATATGAACCAAGGAAATTCAAAAGAGGATCTATAACAACAAATATTGAAACAATAACCAAAGAAAGAAAATTATTGGAGTTTTTTTACAGAGAAATAAAAGGGTGTTGATCGCCAAAAAGCTTGTAAAAATACATTTAAAAATATATAAGACCATGGTGATGGGACACGTATTCAAATTTGAATGGTGGGGAAAACATCCTAGAGGGTGTTGATTTAGTTTATTATGGTTAAGGTTATTGGAAAAGGCAAAGGCTTTGGGAAGGCATGAGGAATTAATTGGAATTTTATTTATGAAAATAATGCAAACAAGGAGAAAAGGAAGGTGAAAGGTCACTAATTGCATGTGAGGAGGAAATTGAAGGAAAATGATGGAAAATGAAGAAATTAGAGGCCTCGTTAACAAAAAGGCTTTTTAGGATCAGTGGGGAAGGACTCGTTAGTGCATTTTTGGAGCTCTCTCATTATTCTTTCTCTCTCTCTCTCATACTCTTGGATACTTAGATTTTTCTTGCAGCACCATTGGAGAGTGTGGATACATGGTGATTTGGATCAAGAAAGAAAATGAAGAGTAGGAAAGCATAGGTAGACATCGGGATCAATGGGATTGGATTGCAAGTACCGAGTTGCATGTATTTTTTCCTCATTTTTTTTGGCATGCATGGTGTATTCATGTGGATTACCTAACCTTACAATTTCCTGGAAAGCCATGGTATTGTGGGTTTATTTCCATTGATTTTTTTCTGGTTGGTTCTCATGATTCCTTTAGTTGTTGGGTTGAGTCATTAGCTCCTAGAAGCTTTGGTTGGACAAATGCTCTAGAAGCCTCTCAGAAAACAATGGGTTGAGTTACTAGTCATGGAAGCCTTGGTTGGACACATACTCAAGAAGCCCAAGGTGGGTTGAGTTACTAGTCCTGGAAAACCTAGTTGGACAAACACTCTAGAAACCCTGTAACATTTGGGGTCGAGTCACTAGTCATGGAAGCCCTAATTGGAAAAAATACTCTGGAGCCCTGGAGCTGTTTGGATGGAGACCAATTCGTGATCATTAGTGATGTCCACACATGAGGTGGATTCATTAGTTTGGGGTTGAGACGGTTTTTTCTCTCGAGCCTTGGTTTGGTATTCATTGATGTGTTTGATATTGCCACATTCATGCTTTCAATATGACACGTGGGTGATTAGCTAAAGTGAGACTTGGATCGGCCAATCTATGGTCGGGTGGAACATGGAAGTCCCATTTCGGGTTGATTTCTACATTCATTAATGAAAGGTTCAATGACTTGGTATTTGATGTGTATATGCAATGGTTTTTATATGGATTCTATTTCCGATGTATCCATCATATTTTTGTTGGTATTATGTTGTTTATGAGCATGTATTGTGACAATGATGAGGTATGGCTCTCTCCATGTTTTTAATTGTAAATGAATATAAAATGTATCTACGGTAAATTTATTGTATAATAGCTTATGATGTAGGGGAGAAATGCTTCGTAGCCATTCTCAGATAAGAAATACACCGCTTTATTTAAATTTGTAGTTTATGCATGTAGATTCTATGTTTGTGACATGTTTGACAAAATTTTTGTCATGGCTGGGTGGGGTCAGATGATTTCTGGTTGATCTGATTGCTTTCATCTGTTTTTTTATTGTTATTTACCCTCTCCTAAAGTTATAGGAAGTTCTGGGCAATGACATGGGCTCGGGGGCTAAAAATGTGGCACAGATATCGGAGCTACAAGCGTAAAATTCGGTGTTTGGGCCTTAGTCGTTACCCTGACAAGGATATCCCGTGGCTATAGGGTCTATAGCCACTACCTTTCCCTTACAAGCCTATGGCTAAACCACAAAGTGGCTAAAAATTAATTCCCCCTTAGGGAAAAGGGCCCTGGAAGGTTGGGCTACCTCTTGAGGATGTCAATGATGTAGTGTAAGGTGTTTTTTTGGTGTTTCTGTCAGTTCAACTTCCTTAAGGTAATATAGGAGGTTGAATATCATATTAGTAGCCTCTCATCACATGCTTACCCCAATTGGCCAGTTACTTGGATAGATGTGGAAGAGGATTTTATAGAGTGGTATTATAGCATGGTTCAACTCTTAGACTGGATGGGTAGTTTTTTTATCATGCATTATGTTGATTGCTTATGTAATATTCCAAATTTTTAATATGTTTATTGGAATATTAGAGTTCTTAATTTTCCTACTTAATTAAGTAAATAAAAGGGTGGAGGGACCCATAACCCCTTAAGATGAATAAGATCCACATTTGTCATGGGAATGTGGATTAATTAGATTTAGATCTACACTATGAAGTGGTGGAGTAGCTTCTTAATGTGAAAGGAGTGGAGATCATGTCTCATTTATGAGAAAGATCATGGAGGTAGAAGCAGTCAACTAAGAACATGGAGGGAATAAAATGTAAGATCATAGATCATTCATGATGAGATGATGGAGGAAGTGGTGCATTTAATTCACACATGATGGAGAGAGTGATAATTACATGCATACATGATGGAGATCATGGAGAGACAACGCAGTCAACATGGAGACCTATGCCCACATGTGCAGCGCAGTTATGAGGTGGCCAAGGCATGGGAAGGTTCACAAACTATATAATGAAGATGAAGGCAACATTAGAGGGAGGCTTTGTATGATTGGTTTTGATCTATTTAGATCTAGATTTTTCATGTGGCATTTCTATGCATGCTTATGTTGTTTATCTAAGTCTGCAGTGTTGTTTAGCATAGGGTGTTTCCGAGCAGAAATCCCACCCTTACCCATAGGGGGGCTTTGAGTGCCTACTCTAGGAAGGTTATTCAGAGCTTCCATTCATCACCAGGCATTGGTGCCACATATTTCCTACTTTCTTTAGCCCATACATCTTCAGAAATAATGCATTTCTGCATCGAGATTTGAGAGGAGGAGGTTGTCCTTCAATATTTCAACTCAGGAACTGGTGAAGGATTCATCCTATCACCTTGAGCTTAAATATCAGCCTTACAGTGCTTTAGATCTATATCAGGCATCAGGCCATCCATCATACATCTTCCAACAACAATAGTTCCATCAGGAATTGCGCAGTCTAGTCTTGCAAATCCAAGAGAGAAAGGAAGTTTCTAGCATTTTAGCTAGGAATCCTGTGAGGGATCATCCCATCACTTTGGTATCACTTTTTGCATCAACCTTGAGCTTATTTGCTACATTTTACATCAAAATTCAGCATCTCCCTCCCTTACATCGCATTTTTTCTAGCATTTGCATATTCAGTTGTTGCATCTTGAGGAGGAGGAAGAAGCAATATCTCAAGCTTCTAGATTGGAGATCTGAAGGAGGGATCAGCCCTCAAAGCTTAGATATGTTTGCATCACATATTGCAGCCATATTTTTATCAGATCTAGCTTCAGATATGCATAACCCAACAGTCAAGGGATCAAACCCTAGGAGGGTGAATTTCCAATCTCATAGATCTAGAATTTCCTTTCTAGGTTATCTTGGGTTTCCATCATAGTTCCCAGATCTAGAATCTTGGCATAATCAAAGCTCTAGAGCTCCATAGATCTGTATTTCCCTTTCAGCCAGCAGTCATATGTACATCACCTACTGAAGGGACAACACAGTCTTTGCTCCAGCAGCTCTCTAGTTACGTAGTGCCTTCTTTGGCATGTTTTAAGCACTGTTGTAACCATAATCCATCTCCAAGAATTAATAAAAGGCTCGCCTATTTTGTATATTTCTCTATTTTTCATATCTTATGTATACTTGTTGCAATTTCAAATATTTTGTTTTTGTACCAATGCATTATTCCATTTTGGGATATTACAATGGTATTAGAGCATGATCTTTGGCTCAACTTTTGGACATTATTGACATCATAATAAAAACGGATAGTAGAGATCTACAATGGAGGGAATAAGTTTTGTAGCTTCTCTATTTAGAAAAATGAAGGATCTCTCCAAAAATATCAATGAAATGAAGAGAGAAATAAAAATAAAAACCTCTAGAGGATTTCAGAATGAATAAGGTCCCAGTACTTCTTATTAGCAGCAAAGAAGACCGAAGAAGTCAAGAGCTTCACATCATTCTTCTAGATCCCATTTCTTTGAGAAGGAAGGTGAATGGTATGAATGTGAAGGAGACTTGGGGTATGAGAACCTAAGAAAATATCTGTCTAAGTACAATTCCCATCCAGGAGAATTGAAGAAGAATCTCTCTCTCCAATAGTTTTTGCAACTCAAAGAAGAGAGGAGATCCCGAAGCAGAAATAGAATAAAGAGGCATAGATTATTCTTGCCTACATTTGATGGATCTTCCACAAGCACATTAAGAGCTTGGAGGGAAGAATTATTTAAATTCTTTCTTCAATATCCTATAGCCGAAACAGAGGATGTGGAGTTTGCAGCACTACACCTAGAAGGTGAAGCAAGAGATTGGTAGTTCAGTCACTTATCACACATGGAAGTGTATGCTTATGCAGATTTCATTCAAACATTGGAGAAGAAATATGGTAGGAAGAAACTAGAGACATCTCCCATCATTGAGGATATAGCACATGAAGATCCCAAAGAAGATGTGCTTACATCAAGAAGAGGATCACTTGCATCTTTACAAGATGGTCTTGAGTTCTTGACATTTGGAGCCCCATGCATGATTTATGAGATGCATGATGAGGATGAGACAGATACCAGCGCTGGTACACTTATAGAAGAGTAGCCATATTCATTAACAACAGTTGGAGAGAATATTGCACCGGTTGGAGGAACTCTTGTGGATGTGCAAGATGTTCCAGAGATTGAGTTGATCCAGGGTATGCATCCACTTTCATCTCATATTGTTTCAGTACCTCATATTGAGAGTTGTGAGAACATGCCATCAGGGCCATTGCATGACCAAGGATTAGAACAACATGTTGATTTAAAGCAGCAACATATCACTGCGCAGAGGACCCTTGATCTAATCAAGGAAGAGATGAAGATCTATCCCAGTTCATCATTGTTGAGCTACATTCAACCCTTTGAGTTCAAATGTGGAGTTTCAAAATATGGGATGAGTATTATCCTATGTACAATGGCTGGTTGTGAGTTTATCATTGTGCCTTGCTATGAGATAGCAGATACAGTGATGTTAATGAGTAGCAGTGATGAGAATAGTACCCATTCATTGGTGGAGCATTCCAATGGCAGCTTCATTCATGAAGCATTGGAGAATCATATGATAGATGTTAGACATCTTGAGATGGACAATATTTTCCCTTTTCAAGATGAAACTTTCTCAATGAGCATCTCATAGCTCAAAGAGAGACTTCTACCTGCAGCATATTCAGAACCTTATGGGTTTTGGGGGGCCAATGATGAGAATATCTCATGGAGAGATATCGTTGGAGGTCAACTTCAAGATATTATGGAGTGCAAATATCTTCAACAGTTTGAGGAGGTTGGTGTCCTACAATGGTGGGATACCAAGTTTTTGCATAATGAGATCCATCATCCACTTTGGGATGAATGTTTTTTGATGTGGAGAAAGGGGTTGCAAGCCACTTGCAAAACTATGCGACATGCCAACAAGAAACTTGGTTGCGCTGGTTGCTCTTGGGTGAGTATGGTTACTACCCAACAACACATATTTTCATGATCCATGCCTTGCAAAACACTGATATAATGAAGGAAGAGGCATGGTTGCACTAGCTTCTCTTGGGTGAGTATGGCTACTACCCAATGGCTCATATTTCTTTGACTCATGCCTTGTATATCAATGATAGAATGTAGGAGAAGAAGGCATGTTTACCATGTTTGTCCTTAAGAGAGTTTGGCCATCACATGACATCTCCCATGTTTATGTGTTTTATATTGTTTTTAATATGGCATAATACTCTCATGATGTGTGATAATGGAGTTTGTTTTTATTGGGCTAATATGACATTCCATATTTCATTCAGTATGTTTTCATTGCTCCATGATTCACAAGGTGATGTGAAGAGGCAGCAAGAGATCTTGCTGCTTTGGTTTCTTTTGGGGAACTTTTGTCCTACATACTCCCCTTATTTTCATGCTAGTGATGGAGTATGGCAGCAATAGGCATTCCTCCGATGGATATTACTTGGAGAGTATGAACACCATACTTGGTTTGATGATGATGTAGTGGGGCAGTAAGATGCATTACTGCGGTGGCTTCTCTTGAGAGAATATGGCCAACCCACTTGGAATTTTGATGGTGTGGTGTGGCAACAGGGAGAATTACTACAGTGGTTAATATTGGGAGAATATAGTTTAACATATTTGTCTACCCATATGTCTCTACTTCTTTTGCATAATGTTGGGATGATGCATCCAACAAGGCCAATAGGGCTAAGGATGGAGGCATGAAGAGCCTCTTTCTACTTCATGTAGCATGGGATGGAGGTATACTTTGTGAGATGGAGCTTTTCTTTTGTGGAAGGAACCACCTATCTTTATGTGCCTCATGTATTGTGGAGGATGTTGGAAAATTTATGGCTGTCACTTGGAGCTTCATGATTGAGGAGGGACATCTAACTACACAGTTAGAGGTCACTCTAGACATTCTAGACAGGAAACTTTGGTGTTGGGCATGCATAAATCATTGCAGAAAATGGGGAGACCTTCCTTGTGTGGATGCCCTTTGGAGGGGGATAGATTGTTCTAGCATCTACTTTGGCAGTTGCTTGGGGTCAAGCAACATTTTGGCAAGGAGGATTCTAATATTCCAAAATTTTCATCTGTTTATTGGAATATTAGAGTTCTTAATTTTCCTACTTAATTAAGTAAATAAAAGGGTGGAGGGACCCATAACCCCTTAATATGAATAAGATCTACTTTTTTCATGTGAATGTGGATTAATTAGATCTAGATCTACACTATGGAGTAGTGGAGCAGCTTCTTAATGTGAAAGGAGTGAAGATCATGTCTCATTTATGAGAAATATCATGGAGGTTGAAGCAATCAACTAAGATCATGGAGGGAATAAAATGTAACATCATAGAGAATCCATGATGAGATGATGGAGGAAGTGGTGCATTTAATTGACACATGATGGAGAGAGTGATCATTACATTCATACATGATGGAGATCATGGAGAGACAAATCAATCAACATGGAGATCTATGTCCACATGTGTAGCGCAGTTATGAGGTGGACCAAGGCATGGGAAGGTTCAAAAATTATATAATGAAGATGAAGGAAACATTAGAGGGAGGCATTGTATTATTGATTTTGATTTGTTCAGATATGGATTTTTCATGTGACATTTCTATGAATTCTTATGTTTTTTAGCTAAGTTTGTAGTGTTGTTTAGCACAGGGTGTTTCCGAGCGGAAATCCCACCCTTAACCATGGGGGACTTCGAGTACCTACTCTGGGAAGGTTATTATAAGATACCATTCATCATCAAGCATTGGTGCCACATATTTCCTACTTTCTACAACCCATACATCTTCAGAAATAGCGCATTTCTTCATCAAGGTTTGAGAGGAGGAGGTTGTCCTTCAGTATTCCAGCTAAGGAACCAGTGAAGGATTCATCCTATCACCTTGAGCTTAAAGATCAGCCTTCCAGTGCTTTAGATCTATATCAGGCATCAGGCCATCCATCATACATCTCCCAACAATAGTATTTCCATAGGGAATTGTGCAGTCCACTCTTGCAGATCCAAGGGAGAAGGGAAGTTTCTAGCATTTTAGCTAGGAATCCTGTGAGGGATCGTACCCTCACTTTGGTATTATTTTTTTCATCAACCTTGAGCTTATTTTTTTCTTTTACATCAAGCTTGAGTATCTCCCTCCCTTACAATGCAGTTTTTCTAGTAGTTTCATATTCAGTTGTTGCATCTTGAGGAGGAGGAAGAAAAATCAAGATCTCAAGCTTCTAGCTTGGAGATATGAAGGAGGGATGAACCCTCAAAGCTTAGATCTGTTTACATCACATATTGCAACCATATTTTGATCATATCTAGCTTCATATCTTCATAACCCGGCAGTTAAGGGATGAAACCCTAGGAGGGTGAATTTCCAATCTCATAGATCTGGAATTTCCTTTCTGGGTTATCTTTGGTTTCCATCATAGTGCCTAGACCTAGAATCTTGGCATCATCAAAGCTCCAGAGCTCCATAGATCTGTATTTCCCTTACAGCGAGCATTCATATGTACATCACTTGCTAAATGTAGGTTTTAACCTTGTACAGAAATTATCTGCAAATGAATCTTAAAAACAGAAAATAAACAATAGCAAGAGCATAAAACATAAAACATATATACGCAGAGACTTTCCCCCGGATCCCAAATCGAGACTACCCGCTTGATTTTTCATTATATTCCTTTTAGTGCTACAACACATATATATACATGCCAAAGCATTCATAAACCCCAATCCATTAACCCTAGATTAAAACATAACTGTAGTTCCCTTGACCAGATCTACAAAATACTAGGGGATGAAAACCATCTGCCTCAAAACCATGTGCAAACCCATGCACAAAACCATGGATGGGTTTGCCCACCGAAAAATAGGGTCCAAATTTTTTTTTCCTGGGGCACTTCCTCGGACCCTAAACAGGGTGGGCTGTCGCTCCCCCTGTGACCCCCCTACTACACCCACCTAGACGGTGTTGTGAGCGATATCACCCCCCCCCCCCGCACGTGTGAATAATCATGGAAGGAATATAACACATACCCAACATTGAAGGGACAACACAGTCTTTGCTCCAACAATTCTCCAGTTACGTAGTGCCTTCTTTGGCATGTTTTTAGGGTCATTCTAGCCTTTGTATTTGGCTTGAGTGCATCATATTTTTACCACTGTTGTAACCATAATCCATATCCAAGAATAAATAAAAGGCTCACCTATTCTGTATATTTCTGTGTTGTTCATATCTTATGTATACTTGTTGCATTTTCAAATATTGTGTTTGTGTATCAATGCATTATTCCATTTTAGGATATTACAGCTTATGTGTTTTCATACCTATGTTGTATGTGGTTGTTGCGCCTGTGTTGTGTTGGCCATGGTGGAAGTGGTGCCATGGATGTGGTTGTGGTGTTGCTTTTAACATGTTTTCATGAGTGTATGACTAGTTATGTGTTGCTCATGCTTATGTATTGATCGTGTATACTTGCTTAGATGTTGTTACATGTTGTGTATGCATTTCTTGTTTATGCTAGGTCACATATTGGTCATGCTAAAGTGTTGCTAGTGTATGCTTGCTTATGTGATGCTATATGTGGGACATGCATTGGTCGTTCATGATTGGTTATACATGTCAAGAGGGTGCATGTGGTCAAGTTTGCATTGGTTGATTGAGGTTGTTGTGCTTAAGGTCATTGTATGCAATTAGGTCATCATGATTATATTGGTATGTTATAATGCTAATGTGTTGGATGAGATAGAGTAGGAAATGCATATCAGTAAAGTGAAGTTGCAACAATTGGCTTTGGGGTAAGAGAAGATCGCCATACAAGCATGTAGGTATGTGATTCATGGTTGTTATGAGCATTAGGGTTATGTACATGATTGTTAGTTTATTATTTTTGTGGTTACATGTATAATAGATGATAGTGAATCAATATGGTTATATTTACATGTGTCAGATAGTCATGAATGATAGCAACTTGTGGTGGTATGCATTGCTATTGTTGTTTTATGTTAGATATCTTACATGTTGTTGATGAGCATGATATATAACTTGTTGTTGTTACATTCTAGTGACTTGATGATTAGGGTTATTTCATTAACCTCTTGATGTTATATGTATTGTGCTAACTTGGATTGGCCCATGAAAATGGTTAGGGTTATGAAATTCAGGCATGAGTCAACCTTATTATGATAGTTTTTTTTACTAATCTAGGCTGACTGTGCATGTGTGATTGTATGCATGAATGAAATTTTCTTATGGGTTTGTGATGTGAACATGTTAGCTAGTTACTGTTACGGATATCATGATATTGTTTATGATTGGGTTGATATGTTGAGAAGTTATATTGTGCTAATATATATAATTTTACATATAAGATAGCCTCCCCTAAGATACATCAAGGTATGATTTCGCTTATTTCATGTACTTGATGCTTAATTATTTGATTATGACATCTATTTGGTGTTTAAGTTTTTGTGTATATTATGTCGTATATTTACTATCAAATGTTTGATTAATCACATATTTCTATAAGATTTCATGAAGTAATGGTCTTGTTTTTAGATGGTTGCACTAACACATGTGTTGGGACAAATGATATGTACTTGAGTGTAAGTAGGTGATAGTTGTAGAATTATGTATTATGACCAATGAATGTGAATTGATTGTGGATTATGACATGGTTGTTAGCCTTGGTAAATGTTGATTTCGAATTGATAGATATGTTGTCTTGATGTTGATACATATGGCTAACATGTGTGTGTTTAGTTATAAGGCAGCATGATTGGCCCAAGAAGGTAAGATAGCTAGCATATTGTTATGTTTATTTATGCACTAACAATTATGTGTCTATGGCCGTATGATGCAAGGATTACATGGCAAGAGTTTGCCATGAAATCTTAAAAAGGCTCGAGTTGAGCTTTCACTTGGAGGCACTAGGAACTATGGGGCATTAGGAGTTTTAAGGTCTAAAATCGGCCTCCTAAGGAAATTATAAAATAATAGTGGAAATAATAAAATAATATTATATTACATGATCCAATTTTAGAGGGAAAAAAGAAAAAACTATTTTTTCCACTCGTATTTTCAAGTTATCTCCCTATGGGTTTACTCAAATTTCAAGTGGAAACACTTGTTGGATGCATAATTTTATTCTTCATCCAAGGAGTACCCATGTTGCATACTTTCGATGGACCTTGCTACACAAAAAATGAGAAATACATGAAAAAATGTGATTGCAACCACATTTTTCATGTAGTAGGGTCCATCAAAAGTATGCAACATGGGTATTCCTTGGATGAGGAATTAAATTTTACATCCAATGAGTACTCCTCAAAATTTGAGTAAAAAATTAGGGAGATAAGTTGAAAATACAAGTTCAAAAAGTAGTTTATTACTTTATTATTTTTTAATATTTTTACTTTTTTACTCCAAAAATGGTGAATCATCCCCCATGGTTGACATCATCATCTTGAATCCTATTGGTTCTTGTAAAGTTTATTTTGGTTGTACATTTTTCTAAGGAGGCCCATTTTAAACCTCAAAATTTCTCTAATATTGAATCAGGGTGTTTGTTGCTAGTTTTGTGCTTTTGGTATTTTATGATTTGTTTGTGCTTGATTTGTAGTTTTGTTTATGCCTGGTGCAAGGCCTTGCCATTTTGTTTGTGGTGTAATATTTCTATTGGTTTTCCATGGTTTCCTTCTTTTGTTTCTTGTTATTTCCTTTTGTTTGAGATTCTTGGGAATTGGTTGGGAACTATGAAAGTTGATGTAGCTGATCTGGGAGAGCTCTATGGTACCCAACAGGTAAGGTAAGACATAGATGAAGCTTTTTGCATGATTAAATGCATCGGAAGGTAAGAATATGATAGTTGGTTGGACTGGTTGGGTCCATTATGGTAAATAGACAATGGTAGTACAAACATGAGAAAGGTAACCAGAAAGGTTAAGTAAATGGATTTGAGGTGTCAATTGCCTTGGCTATGTTGGGAATGATTTTTCTCAATGTTTTGCATGGATAAAGGAATTTCTACCAACCTAGACCTTTTGATATGTTGTGATCATGGTTATGATAATATCTATATATAATATTCCGAAATGGGAAAAGCAGGAATATAGTGCATAAAATGAAAGAAGCATCAAATATTTAACACATGAAACTATGAGACCAATATGGAGCCATATTATTGATCATATATGCAGCAAATAAGTACAAAACAATGAGGCACAAATCATAGAATGTGATCACACAAGCCTCCAATATATAAATCCTCCCAAAAGTGAGATGTGGTTGCTATACAAAATGCCGGAGAGCTACTACAGTGCAGTAATATTAAGAATAACTACAGTTGGATATCATACAATGATATAAAAATATTGATATAGGCCCTAATAGATTCTAGACATACAAATATGGGCACTAGATCAGGTTTCCAAGACAACCCAAGAGGGTTTCCGGAAAATGCACACAATGTGCCAATGTAAGCTACAACCCTAGGGATGAAGGTATGCTGCAACAACATAAATGAGAAGATATGGCTGAAGTTGATGTAGAAACCTACTTCTCTTCTTCGATATATCCTCCAGATGAAAGAATGGCTCTGTTATGTAACCAGCTCCAAAAATAGAATAAAAGAGATATCAACGCCTTAGAAATAAGCCACTTTGAGGGGGAAACCTCCAATACATTACATAAATGAACAATTCTTGGATGCTAAAATTTACAAAACCTCCTTTCTATATATAGGAGTCCATGGGGCCATAATGTAATGCTAGTGGGGCCATAATGTAATCCTAGCCGACCTAACAATAATAATTTAAGGGCACAATAATAGCAATATGGGGGTTACAAGGGTACAATAATAACAATAAGGGGGTTGCACTAACAACAAAAAGGGACTATACTAGTAATATAGGGACCTAAAATGCCCCTCTCCTTCAAAAAAGTGTTGTCCTCAACGCTTGAGTAGCTCTGGGTGCTTCTGTATAAAATTCTCATCCTCCCATGTAGAATCTTCAGTGGGTAAGTTCTTCCACTTGATGAGATACTCTGAAATTAATCGATTCCGTAGTTGTCGAGTTCTTTTTTCCATGACTGCTTCAGGTTCCAATATGATTTTCCCTTCCCCATCAAGTTCTGGCAATACTGTTTGAACTGGAAGATTTTCACCCATAACCTTCTTTAAGCATGAAACATGGAAAACTGGATGTACTCGCGAAGAAGCAGGAAGCTCCAATTTGTATGCCATAGTACCAATCTTTTGCAACACCTTGTAAGGACCATAGTACTTTGGCGATAATTTATTATCCTTCTTAGCTTGCTTGAGGGACATTTGTTTGTATGGTTTTAGCTGTAAAAATACCCAATCTCCTACATCAAAACTTCTCTCGCTGCGATGTTGATCTGCCTGTTGTTTCATTCGGTTTTGTGCCAAATTAAGGTTATCCTTTAAGAGTTGGAGAACTTCTTGCTGATGCTTGATGTGATCTTCCACTGCTTGAACCTTCGAAATTTCCCTTAAATATGATGTGATGGATGGTGGATGATATCCATAAAGTGTCATAAATGAGGTCATTTTTGCTACAGTATGGAAGGAAGTGTTATACCATCATTCAGCGAGAGGTAACCACTTGACCCATTATGTTTGTTTATCAGATACAAAAAAACTAAGACATCCTTCCAAACATTTATTTACTATCTCAGTTTGACCATCAAATTGAGGATGATAAGATGAGCTATGAGCTAATTGAGTACCTAAACAAGAAAATAACTCCGTTCAAAAATTTCCAGTAAAAATGGGATCTCTGTCACTCACAATAACCCTTGGGCTTCCATGTATCTTTTTAATTGTGTCCATAAATGTAGTAGCAACTGTGCTTGCTTTAAATGGATGAGATAATGCACAAAAGTGTGCATACTTGGTAAGTCTATCAACTACCACCATGATGACACTCTTTCCTTCAGACTTAGGTAAACCTGTGATAAAATTCATTGAAATCTCCTCCCAACGTTGACTTGGAATGGATAAAGGTTGTAGAAATCCCGGGGTCTTAATTGTCTCAACTTTATTCTGCTGGAAAACCAAACATTCCGCCACAAACTTTTGAATATCAGATTTAAGGCCATCCCAAAAAAATTCTTTCTTCACCCTGTGGTGAGTTTTTAAAAATCCTGAGTGTCCTCCTAAAGGAGAAGTGTGTAGTTCCAAAAGAATATTTTGTTTTAGTTGGGAATTCCTACAAAGATATAAGCGATATTTGTACCATAAGGAATCATTTTTCCAACTAAATGTATCAGATGTACTAGGATCTTGCTGCAACTTTTGAATGAGTGTCCATACATCATTGTCCTTCTTCCATTCATCTCTTGCTTCTGTTATCCAATCTGGTTGGATAATAGAAATGGCACAAAGCAATGCTTCCACCTCTTCATTCTTTCTTGAGAGTGCATCTGCAACAACATTAAGCTTTCCTTTTTTGTAGATTATTTCAAAGTCATAACCCAACATCTTTTTGACCCATTTTTGCTGCTCTTCTGAAGATAGTCTTTGTTCCAAAAGTGTTTAAGACTATCATGATCAGTTTTTACCTTGAAGTGTCTTCCCATTAGGTAAGTTCTCCATTTCTTTAGTGCATGCAGTATTGCTAACATTTCCTTCTCATAAATAGGTTTATGTAAATACTTTCCCTTGATTGGACGACTTTCAAAAGCAATGGGTCTTCCTTCCTGCATTAAAACTGCACCAATTCCATTTCCTGAGGCATCACATTCCACAATAAAGGTTTTTGTGAAGTCTGGCGTAGCTAAGACCGGTGCATGGCACATTGCCTCCTTAAGACGTTCAAAGGCCTTAGTTGCTTCAGGAGTCCATGAAAATGCATCTTTCTTCAATAATGCTGTTAGAGGTGCTGCTATTCTCCCATAATTCTTAACAAACTTGCGATAATACCCTGTTAACCCGAGAAATCCTCGCAACTTCTTTATGGTTGTGGGGACTCTCCATTCCTTAATGGCTTTAATTTTGTTAGGGTCTACTTTAACACCCTCGTGAGATACAATATGACCCAGATATTCCACCTCTTGTACTCCAAAGAAACATTTGGATGTTTTTGTATATAATTTTTTCTCCTGCAATAGTTTGAGCACCCTGTCAACATGTTCAACATGATCCTTCCAAGACCTGTTGTAGATTAGTATATCATCAAAAAATACTAGCACAAATTTTCTAAGGAAGGGTTTGAAAATGGAATTCATCAACCCTTGAAATGTAGAAGATGCATTGGTAAGGCCAAAAGGCATCACCAAAAATTCATAATGACCCTCATGAGTTCGAAATTTTGTTTTTGGAATATCTTCATTCTTCATTATAATTTGGTGATATCCTGAATGAAGATCCAACTTGGTAAAATAAATTGCTCCATGTAATTCATCCAATAATTCATCAATCACAGGAATGGGAAATTTATCTTTAATGGTGAGTTTATTGAGCTCCCTATAATCCGGACACATTCACAAAGATCCATCCTTCTTGTGTACCAATACTACAGGAGTAGAGAAAGAACTTTGACTAGGTTGAATTATACCTGCCTCTAACATTTCTGCAATCATACGTTCAATTTCGCTCTTTTGGACATAAGGATATCTATAAGGCCCGATGTTTGGATGAACACTTCCTAGAATCAAATGAATAGCATGATCATGATCATGAATAGCTGGGAGTCCTTTGGGAGTTTCAAACACCTTGGAATGATTGTCCAAGACTTGTTGGAGATCCGCAGAAATAGATGATTTTGATGTTGGAACTTCTAGTGAGCATAATTGTGAAATTACGCCTCGTTGTTCTTTATTTAGAAGCTTTGTCATGAAATTAGAGCTTATTATCTTTCACAGCTTCCCCACAATACCCCGTAATTCAACTTCCTTTCCTTCTGAAAAAAATTTCAAGAAAATTTCTTGAAAATTAAAAGCTATCATCCCCAAAGATTGTAACCATTGTACTTCTAGTACAACATCAGCACCTCCTATAGGAATGGAAAGCATTGGACTAGTAAATACATATTCCCCCATGGTTAGCTTGATATTATGGCATCTTCCATATCAATGTATAGTTCCTCCATTTGAAACCCTCACTTGAAATTCTGGTGCTGGGTATAAGAAACAATTTAATTCCTTGGCTACCTTACAATGAATAAAATTATGGGTGCTACCTGAATCAATCAACACTATTACCTTTTTCTTTTTGATATGTCCTTCTATCTTGAGAGTTTGAGGAGTGGTAATTCCTGCCAGTGCATTACATGATATGGTCGGATTCATTTCTTCCCCTTCTATGGCTGGTTCCTGGTGTATATCCTCTTCTTGTTCATTTTCTTCTTCCTCTTCACAATCTATGTAAAATAATTTCTTCTCAGCACACTTATGACCTTTAGTGTATTTTCTATCACAACTGTAGCAAAGCCTTTTTGCTCTTTTTTCTTCCAATTGTTGTGGTGTCAACCTTGTAGGTTGTGGAAATCTAGGCGTAGCAACATTTCCTTCTTTATAGAATTGAGTGGTAGGCTTCCTTGTCGCCATAATTTTACATTCAACTTTTCTTGCCAACCTGAATGCCTTCTCCAATGAATCAGGTTCCAAAATGCGAACTTCATGTTGGATGTTATCCTTTAAAGTGCCTATGAAGATATCAATCCTGTGTTCCTCTGGAATATCAGTTACCCTTATATTCAATTTTTGGAAGTCCTCAATGTGCTGCCCCACTAAACCCTTTTGTTTGAGATTTATCAATTGGGTAATGAAGGTGTTGCTCTTTGTATCCTCATAATGTGCTATCATTTCCTCCGTAAAAATTGACCAAGTGACAATTTTTTTACGGGAGCAAAGCCATTGATACCATACAAATATATTTTGTTCTAAATGTAAAGTTGCAATGCGTACCTTTTGTGTGTTTTGCACGTTATGGAGATCAAAATATTGCTCCATCTGTAGTATCCATGTTACATGATCCTTTCCATCAAACTTCCTCATCTCCATTTTTGGAGTATGGTGGTTCTTCCCGCCAACATTAGAGTTTATGAAATCACGATTAACATTTATTTTGTTCTCATCATGAGTTTCTTCTACTATCTTTTCGCCCTTATGGAACATTTCTTGTATCAACTTTGTCAAACCTTCCATGTCTACTTTTAGATCATTCTTCATGTTTTCCATGCTTTCTTTCATGTCATCCATCTTAGCTTCCATGCCAGCTTCTATTCCATCCATCTTAGCTTCCACGCCTTTCTTCAAAACTTCCATTTCATTTTTTGTTGCTCTTTGCGAGAGCGAAATTTGGTGCACTTTCTCTTGTAATTTTGATAGATCATGTTACAATTCTTCATCTTCATGAGTCATAGTAGAGCCTTCTGAAGGCTTAATGGGTGTTGAATTATTTTTACGGGGCATATTTTAGAACCCAATATTGATATCTATTCTTAAATATGCCCTTGGAATCAATTCAAATTGATTCTTCAAACAAGACTTATGCAATTCGGAAAAAAATACACACCTTTTTTCTTGCTTTTGAGGAGCTCGATATTGCAATTGGATTATTTATGTGATTGTAGCACTTCAATATTTGAATTTCAGTACCGATGTAGCCCTCTAAATTATCTTTCGAATGCCACAGGTTTGACCTAATTTGAATTCTCCAAGAAAACGTTGTGTCCAATCTCCCACAATGACCTAATTATGGACTGGTTCAGTAGAGTGAACTTGTATGACTTTCCACGTGTCACTGTTTCATCCTTTGGCCCTGAAATTGATAGCAAAGAAACTAAATTATGTGTACTTGTGACTAATTTTTACAGCACTCTAATCCGATGCTCAGAGAGAGAGTTATAAATCTTTTCGCACGATCACATCTTTGAGATGAAATGCAGGAGCCTGAAAAAGCACTACCTTCCACAGATCATATCTCCGAAAATATTGCGAACCAAGCTCTAAAAATTTTTGACGAGTTTCCATAGGATTTAGGCTTCGCACCCTAAAAATTTTAGATTCTGAACCTTCGTATAAAAAGGCTATAACGAAAATTCCACGATGACCTGTTTAGAGCAGCGAAACCCTAGAATCCAAACCTCTGATACCAAATGTTGTGTAACCAGCTCCAAAAATAGAAGAAAAGAGATATCAACGCCTTAGAAATAAGCCACTTCGAGGGGGCAACCTCCTATACATTACATAAATGAACAATTCTTGGATGCTGCAATTTACAAAACCTCCTTTCTATATATAGGAGTCCATGGGGCCATAATGTAATCCTAGTGGGGCCACAATGTAATCCTAGCCGACCTAACAATAATAATTTAAGGGCACAATAATAGAAATATGGGGGTTACAAGGGTACAATAATAACAATAAGGGTGTTACACTAACAACAAAAAGGGACTATACTAGTAATATAGGGACCTAACAGGCTCCTCCACTAAATAAATCACCTCCCAAAACAACCACTGCAACCACCCCTGCAACTCCTCCCTAAAATAATGCAGATCTGGGCTGAAACTACACTGTAGGGGATCAATTCTCCTTGGCCTGATGCCAAATATGTCAATAAAGCCCAAGGGGCTTCTTTACAAGCCTTCCAATGGATGGAAACCTTCCTCCACTACAAAACTAGCTCTGAAGACACCCAATGTAATTATCCACTGTTGCACCCTGAAACACAACACAATATTATGGAGAAAATGCGTTGATGAAGAAATTTGTATCTTGGCCTTGAGCCTAAGTGTGGAAATGTTGTGCAATACTCCTCCAAGAGGCCTCTCAAGGAAAGAGATGAGATTCCCGCTTGGGAACACCCTATGCTAAATAACATTGTAGACTCAACTAAACAACTAAAGAATGCAAGAAGTCTAAACAGACCATATACAAAATAATAAGCCAAAACATAACCCATATGTCTGCCATCCTCTTCCTTATATAAGTTATGATATTCCCTACCCTTGGCCCCACTAAATTAGGTCACTACCTCCATGCAATCAATCTCCCTCCAAAATTGCGTTACTCCTCGTTAAATGTCCACTCCTCCATAACATTGTTGTTGATTTGGTCAAAGTTGACCTATTCAACATGTTCCATCCCCTGTTCACATTCAAAGGTGCTTTATTTAGCTTCTTAGAGGGTCTCCTTTCACACTTGAAGTGTTTTTATTGCTGCTAAGGAGATCTATGGGCCTCCCTACCCACTTATTCACCTACCTAGTGACAAAATAATCTATAATATTCCATTTAGCTTATAGCTAAATTTTTGGAATATTACAGTCCTCCCCTCAAAAATGTTGCTTGTCCTCAAGCAACTGTAAGGGTTGAAAAAAATTCTCCCCTTCTCCTCTTGTGGCCTCCTCATCAAATAGTCTCCACCACTGCTTCAGATATTCTACAACAATTATGTCTCCCAATGGTTCCTCCCAAATGTGCAAGTTGTCCTTTGGTAGATAAACCAAATGGCTCTCATCATGAGAAATGGAAGGTCTATATGGAAACCTTCTTGTTCTCCAATGGCCTCTTCAAGGTAGGAGTGATGACAAGCATACGGGATCTCATTCCCAATGTGAGACTCCCATCTCCATGCTATCATCCAAATGAAATGACTCACCTTCCAGCATGGTAATTCATAGAAAATTTCCTCCCAATTGTTCATGAGAGGTATCTCACAAGTGCTCCAAACAATCATATGGTTCACCTCATAAAGAAACATGTGATCTACGGTAGTGGCCATATCATCTCCCATACTTTCCTTGAAGCATTAAGCATAAAAAATGTGGGAAATTTAATTCCCAACGGACACATCCAACCAATGTGCCTTCTCTCCAATCATGTTCCCAACAAAGATAAGAACATCATCAGCATGTAGAATCACAATAAAGGTCATGCTAGCTGCCATGTGTAGTACTGGGGAAGGGAAATGGTCCCTCAAGTGCAACCGGCGCATTTTTACTCCTAACTCACATAACAAGTTTTTCCCCCACCACTTGTTTGTTTCCCCATTCTTCTTAGATACTTGAAAAAAGGTGTATGATGTGTGGTGTAAATGAAGCACACATGAATAATACATCATCTCCCCAAAATATCCTAGGGAGTGATCAACATCATCACTGCTCATGACCCCAAATAGCTCATGAAGCCAATAAGAAAGAGTGCCCCCTCTTGGAGCAATGCCCTGCACATAAGTGGTAAGAAAATGTAAGTATATAGTAATTATATCATGATGCTCAGAAATAAAATCCGTACCATACACTTGGTTCAAACTAGTGAGGTAGCTCATGGATAAGCTCCCTCTCACACCCTATGAATAAGGAGGTGGTAATGATAACTCTTCCCAAGAGTTATGTCTGTCCTCAACCTGCAAACAATCTATGCACTTCCTCATGTGATAGTGCATCTCCTCTTTGAAGCCTTCCCACATGAATCCCTCCAAGAGAGTATGGTATGCTCTAATGAAACTAGTGGGATTGGAGAGCAACACCTCATAAGCTATATGTAGTAGTTTCTCCTTGAGCTTTGAGGCTCTAGTCAAGAAGATCCTACCTTTATAAAAGATGACCCCATCTCTCACTGTATATCTCCTATCTGGAAACTGGTCATCAAGTATCTTGCATGTAAGGAGATCCTTGGAGTATTCCACCAATAGTTGGGATCTCCAATAAGGATCTAAAATTCCTAATGAAAATGCTACTAATCCATACTGTGTAGCCCATGTCATGTGGATTCCCTCTTCTTTGAAATATCCTATGCCAAATTCAAGCACCGGTATACTGCTAACATGTTTCTGCTACCCCTCCTGTAGTTGCTCATGCTCAAGTGAAGGTTGAATATTTTGGAGGCTAGTCTTCCATAGGAAGCTATCACCTATCCAAAATCTCCTAAGTCTAGCCAATGCATGCATGAGTGGCCACCATTCTCTACCAAATGGGGAATATTCCTTCCCATGTGAAAGTATCCTCCGGTTCTCCAATGCCATGGAGTAGTCTCTTTGTGCCATGATGGTGCCATCCTCCAACCCAGAAACATCCTCTCTCAGAGTTGAATAACTGATGAGAGTGGGTAATGATGATATTGGGAGAATGTCTCCCTCCTCCTTGAGCCTACCCAAGACTCTCTATGTTGTGCCAATTCCTCCCAATTTTCTCACCCCTCCTGGATCAATAAGTGATGAGGTGTCTCTCATCTCCTAATCTGGTGGCCTCCCAGATGGAATGCCCCCATGTAATGAGGCATCAAAGTCTGAAGTAGACTGTACAGGTGAGTGGATTGATTTTTCCCTCCTTTCATTGTGTAAATTAGTCTCCTTCTTATGTATATAAACCCATTGAAATAAAAAAGGGTGCATGCTCCCCACCTTTTGATGTTGATCCACCTTTTCTTCTCCCCCCTTGATCAAGGTGTTACTGCCCATCACTACTGTCACATGATGCTCCTTGGGAAATTTTTGCAAAGATGAAAAATCCCCTCTAAGTGAAGCAATAGCTTCATGCCCATCTCGATGTAGTGATGGTTCTTCTTTTGAAGTGACAGCGCTGTTACTCCCTTTCTGTTCTTCCTCCTCATAAATATTTAAGAATACCTCATCAACAATGAGAGACCCTAGATCTTGGTCTTCCCTTGAAGGAGGAATATCCATGTCTTCCCTTTGAGAAGAAAGCTCTTCCTGCAATGGGTATCTTGCCCTTGGAAATATATCATACAATTTTTTATCCCCCTCAATAGAAATCTGAAGTGGAGTTGGTGCATTGGACCTTTCCAACTCATGCAAATTTTTTGAATACTTAGGTTTTGCTAGCTCAATCAAAGATGTTTCGGATTGTTTTACATCAAATATCTTCTTTAACCTCTTATTTAATATTGCATAAGAAGCTATATTTTCATGATTAAATGAAGAAGATTCATAAAACCACCAAGTACAAGCCTTACCTTCAAGATGCAGCGTTGCTATCCTAAGGGCTTCATCTTCTGAAACTTGATGTAGCTGCAAGTATGAGTCTAGCTGCTCTATCCAATCCTTGGATGTGCATTTAGATGACCCATAAAAATTTGGTAGAAAGAATCTACCTCTTTTGCTTCTGTTGTGATTTTTGGGCCTTCTATTCTCCTTGAGTTGGCAAAACCCTTGGAAGTTCAAGTGCTCCTTGAATCTCCAAGATTGAGATTCATACTTCTAAAGATAGTCACTCAAAGTCTCCTCCTTTGGTGAATCTTCTTCCTCCAACTCTCTTGTTGTGAATATGGGCATAGAACTGTACTGTGGAATAGATTGTGTGGCTGAATTCTCACACCCATCATGTAAAAATCTAGGGTTTTATTTATATTCAAACCCCCTTGGAGACTTCCTACACATCTCCCTTCTCATCTTCTTGATATCTTCGTTTGCATGGTTTGAAAAAGAAGCCTTGAGAGGTCCTCTTCCTCCCTTCCTCCAAATACTCGAGTCTTATCTTTGTCCCTTCTGTACATCTCCTCTTCTTGTGAGAATCTTCTCCTTGTGGTGACATATTGGCTGAATGCACAGGCTGAACCAAGATTATGCTCTGATACCACTGTAATATTCCCAAATGGGAAAAGCAGGAATATAGTGCATAAAATGAAAGCAACATAAAATATTTAACACATGAAACCATGAGACCAATATGGAGCCATATTATTGATCATATATGTAGCAAATAATTACAAAACAATGAGGCACAAATCATAGAATGTGATCACACAAACCTCCAATACATAAATCCTCCCAAAAGCGAGATGTGGCTGCTATACCAAATGTCGAAGAGCTTCTACAGTGTAGTCATATTAAGCATAAATATAGTTGGATATCATACAATGATATAAAAATACTGATATAGGCCCCAACATATTCTAGACATACAGATCTGGGCACTAGATCAGCTTTCCAAGACAACCCAAGAGGGTTTCCAGAAAATGCACACAATGTGCCAATGTAAATTGTAGCCCTAGGGTTGAAGGTATATTGCAATAGTAGAAATGAGAATATATGGCTGAAGCTGATGTAGAAACTTACTACTCTTCTCCAATAGATCCTCCAGATGAAAGAATGGCTCCTCCACTAAAGAAATCACCTCCCAAAACAACCACTGCAACCACCCCTGCAACTCCTCCCTAAAATAACGCAAATCTGGGCTGAAACTGCACTGTAGGGGATAAATTTTCCTTGGCCTAATGTCAAATATGTCAATAAATTCCAAGGGGCTTCTTTATAGGCCTTCCAATGGATGGAAATCTTCCTCCACTACAAAACTAGCTCAGAAGACACCCAATATAATCCTCCACTGCTACACCCTGCAACACAACACAATATTCTGCAGAAACTGTGCTGATGAAGAAAGTTGTAGCTTGTCCTTGAGCCTGAGTGTGGAAATGTAGTGCAATACTCCTCCAAGAGGCCTCTCAAGGAAAGAGATTGGATTCCCGCTTGGTAACACCCTGTGTTAAACAACACTGCAAACTCAACTAAACAGTTGAAGAATGCAAGAAGTCTAAACAGGCCATATAAAAAATAATAAGCCAAAACATAACCCATATTGCTTCCATCCTCTTCCTTATACAATTTATGGGCTTCCTTACCCTTGGCCCCACTCAATTAGGTCACTAACTCCATGCAATAAATATCCCTCCAAAACTGCGTTATTCCTCATTAAATGTCCACTCCGCCATAACAGCGTTGTTGATTTGGTCAAATTTGACCTATTCAACATGTTCCATACCTTGTTCACATTCAAAGTTGCTTTATTTAGCTGCTTAGAGGGTCTCCTTTCACACTTGAAGTGTTTTTATTATTGCTAAGGAGATCGATGGGCCTCCCTACCCACTTATTCACCTACCTAGTGAAAAAATAATCTATAATATTCCATTTAGCTGAAAGCTAAATTTTTGGAATATTACACTATATATGTATATATGCATTTATGTATGTTGATACTTGAAGAGATCATGATTGCTTTATGTTGATGTTTATATATGTATGTATGATTTTTTCTGATAGGATCATGATTGTTTTATGATAATGATAATATATATGTATGTATGTATGTATGTATGTCATTGTATGACAGGGTTTCAATGATCATTCTTGTAGATGAATGGTTTCTTATGCAGGTGAATGGCATGAAGAGGTTCCTAGCTATGAGGAATCAAGTGGTAGAGTAGCCTTGAAAGAAATATGAGGTCAATATCATGTGTGTTAGCCACCTATAAAATTTTGGCATAGAAAACAGGTGGCTAAATGGTTTCTAAGTCTTCAAGAGGAACATTTTCATTGAAAACCTGCCATTCTTGAAGCCTTCATGTGTGTTTTGTCCTCTGAAGCAGTCCTCAATGCTGTGTCAATAAAATTCCTCACTTTTTGTGCAGAAAACTGTTGTAAAAAAGGTCTCCATTTTCCCTATTTCATCTTCACAAAACCCCCATTTTCACCTCCTTTCTCCCTTTCAAAATTCCCTTGAAATCCCTTCATTGACCCTCCATCTCATTAAAATTCCCTGTTTAAACCTTATAGCCCCCTCTGTCCGGTTTAAAAATCCTTTTTCCCCTTACCGGAACCCCTCATCTAGCCTAAAAATGCACTCTTTGGCCTAAAAACCCTCTATTCTACCCTATAATAGAGTTTAGCCCCTAAGGGCTTACACTCTGTAGCCCCATTCCTTCATAATAACCACTGCCCGCAACCGGGCACTAAAAAACCCAAAAAACCCTTTGAAAGCTCTATAAAACATTTCTCCGCCCATTTTAAGAGTTAAGCCCCCAAGGGCTTATCCTATTTTAGTCCCCCTCCCATGAGACCTAAATCCTAGTGGTCAGGCGCTTAAAAGGCCAAAGGAATCCAATCAAAGCACCTTTTCCCTTTGAAAATACTCTCCGCTCCAAACAGTAGATCACAACCGTCCAAACTCGAAGATCTACGGTCCATAATGAACCCGATGATTTAAACCCCGCACCGTGCACCTTTCCCCATCAGGTTTCCTCCGCACCATCCGATCAAAATCATCAAATCCGACGGCTAGAGTGACATATCGTGTAAATTTGATGTCCGGGCTTTAACGTTTAGAAGTCGTGCGATATTGGTGGTTTTTTTTTGCCACATGGCGCGCAGTGTATGGAATCACACAGATTTTGTGAAAACCATTTCCCACTCCAGACCCAGCGCGAAAACCGCTTTGGCTTTCTGATTACCGCTCTTCCCAATAACTCCATAAAACAATCTCAGCCATTGATTTCTTCGATCGAACGGCCACGTTATAACTTCACCTCCATCTATTATTCATTTGTCCACCCTCCAAGCGACCTTATCACGCAATCTGGACCATAGATTGCCAATGTCAGATCAGACCAGACGGCCTAGAACCCTCTCACACCAAAACTTCATCGGGCCTGCTTCTCTCCGCTCTTTCACAATTTCCACTGTTTCGCCATGTTTTCCATCGTTTTTCACTACAACCATTGTTTTCCATCGCTTCCTTCCATACTCCGAAAGCCCCCAGAGCACCCATCCTCCACTCCCATGGTTTTTCTTAACATGTTTTTTATGTTTTTTAAATTCGCTCTGTATGCCCAGTCACTGACATGGTGATTGTGAAGCACAGAGAGACCTCTTCAGAGCCAAATATCGCAAAGAACCCATCAGAAAGGGTTTTAAACATGATTTCCATCAAGGATCGGGTTATTAACCTGGATTCAAACCCTCCAGCACCATGAAACCTGCATATTCACAGACAGAGCAGAGGAAAAGCGGCAAAGTGTATCAATGAAGGAAATTAAAGGATTAAGAGCCTTTATTGAAGATTAATGACTATAATCCAATGTTTAAAGCTCGAAAAGACAGCATGAAGACCATATAGAGGACCGAGGCCTAATTCAGCCTAAAACACAGAATCAAAGTAAATTAAAGGTGTTTTAGGATGAAGACAAAAAATCTATCAGTCCAAAAAAGCCTCCATCGCCACTCAGAGGCCCATTGAACCCTCTCCAGCACCAAAAGACAACCCTCTCCAGCTACCAAAAGACACCTGCAGCCTCAAAAAAATCAAAGAAGGCCTATTTATTGACAGAGCAGAGGATATTTGCCTAAAGAAATTTTAACAGTTATTTCTAACTGTCAGCAGAGTTATGTTAAAGATAAGAAGCAGCCCTGAAATTAATATCTTCGTCCATTAAGCATCAAAGTGCAGTAACAGTAATTATGAAGCATGGAGCATGTCATTTATTATCCATAAAGCCTCCCAGAGGCTGAGAAACATTAATTTCTTCATTTAATTGGGCCAACTATCTCTTCTACTACTTCACTTCCTCATTCACCTATAAGTATTCATCAAAAATTCGTTGTGGTTGTTGGTTGGGATTCTATTAGTTGTTAGAACTGTTATTGAGGGAAAGTAGTTGAGTAGTATGTAATATAGTAGGCTAGGAAGAGAAGTCTGTATTGTAAAAGGCCACTGAGCTCAAAGTATTTGACTAGTTTTGCACATCAATTAATCAAGCAAATTCACAGGATCCTGGTCTATATTATTGGTGATGTATTCTCACTGTAATTATTTCCTTTCATGTTTTTACATACTGTCCATATATAGCTGATAAAGAACAACAAACATAGATTAGGATATACTGCTGGAAGTACCCTAAGTCTCACTGTAAATATTTATCTTTGATGTTTTCTGCTAAGTTGTGTATCTAAGAGCTAATTCATCATAGTTTAACGAATACAGTAGTTGGTTGGTCCATGCTTACTGATGTTTGAATTTGGAGTTAGTTTCCTAGATCCCTTTGAGTGAGTGTCAAAAAAATTGAAGGTTAAAAGTCCTCCTCTGATCTTAGGCCTTACTCTCTGTTTCATCTTATATGTTTTCTACTACTCTAAAAGCGGTTATGAGGACTGTTGGATCATTTTCTCTTTGAGAGTATGCTGAAGCAGGTCTAGATTTAAATGAAATCTGACCTGATCTTAAGCTACCCTTTGTGTCTTTTATGAGAGTTTCCTCTGAAGTATGTCAAAGCAAGCCTGGAGTTAAATGACCTCTGACCTGATCTTAGGTTTCCCTTTGGTTTATTTCTTTCAACCACTCTTAATGTTCCATTCCACCATCTATCTAAAAAGATCCTCTGGTATAGATGAATTGCCCTATGGAAACCCTTGGATAGTTAATATGCAAGTAATCCCCTTTCATGATTCCATAGCCCAATGGATTAATCTTTCTCTTGACCTATTTTCCCATGCTGAAACATTATTTTATTCAGTTCCTTCCCTACTCCATTAACCTTCTCAATTAATGATCTCCAACCAAAAAATCACAATTCAAACAATCCCTGTGCTTCATACCTAGCCTAACACCACATTTCATTCCTTAAATATCACATCTTTAGACACACTTATAGAGAGATCCCTCTCTGGATTCAGGAGGGCTAGATCCTTGAATCCCAAAGTGGTTTGATGTTGTCTAGTCTTTTTATCTTGCCAATCTAGCCAAAACACTGGAACCACAACATAATGGTGACTCCACTGGGGACTGAGTAAAACCTAATACACTCTTAAGCCCTCAGAATCTCTGGTTAGGTTGGTATTCAAATACTAATGGTGGACAACACCCTGCTTCAAACATTCAAATTTATCCACCTGGTGACTCCACACTCTATAACTCCTAAAAGACCAAATGACTCCACTGGTAGAAGACCTGAGCTGGTTGAGAAGATACGGTGACCCATTTTTACAAACATGGATCCAAGTATAGACAGAGAAGAAAATCTAAATGCTTTGTCAGATAGATTTACAAGATTGGTAAACATGTTTGGTGAAGTAATGATGAAGATGTATGAGGCTAATTTAAATACAAATGTTGATTATCTAGAGCAGCCCATGCTTCTTCCAGAACAAGAGAAAGCTCAACCTATACAAGACCTATACAATGAGCAAGACATGTATGATTCTCAAGAATCTATAGAAGATGAAGAGGAAGGTGATCGAGAATTGCTTTATGGCCTACCTATATCTTGTACTATGATGATAAGAGAATATCATGACCTAATGGAAAAAGCTAATAGGGAATGTTTCTTTGAGGAAACAAGTAACCACTTAGAAGATGTATAATCTGATGAAGAAATAGAACCAGCACATAGAGGGACTCCCCCTCTAGATTATGATTCATGTCAGATTTCACAAGAAGAGTGGCATCCTGATCATATAGAAGAAACAACTCATGACCCTTGTACTCTAACTAAATGTCATCATGATCATGAGGAGTTGTTTGAAATAGAAAGAGATCAGTAAATATCAGAAAACCCTCAAGGTTTCCCTACAAGCACAAGTGAAGATTCCACAGAAAAGGCTCAAGAAGACATCCTACCTCCAAATCAGCCAATACAAGAAACAGAGAGTTGCTGCACTTCTGCTCAAAGAAACACAAGAAAATCCTCCCCTTTGACAGAAGAAGAAATAGATCATATTATCAATAGACAGCCTGCCTCTGAGGTATTTTATAGAACACACACTCTTTCTCATTCATCTATTGAGTTTGATTATGCAGATTTAGAAGACTCCCCTGTAAATCAGAATGAAGAAAGACTTGTTGATAATCCAGTATGTTTGATTGGTAGCATTACTTACAATCATGATTTTCCTATTTTTGATCTATCTAATGATGATGTTTTCCAAACAGAAGATGATCTTGCAGAGCCATCAGTAGCATATTTGTGGGAGGGAAATCAGTCCCTTCAACTCCAAGAAAGTAATGAGCCAAGTCAGCCTATCTATGATACTAATAAGGAAAGTTATGAAAGTCTAGTAATAGATGAATATTCATTGAATTTTCACTCTGTTACACCTCAGATCATCAGTGATAGTTCCCATGTGATTGGAGATCAGCAGCCTTTCATCCCACAAGGAGAAGACGAAAATAAGGAAGAAATTTTTGAGCAGGTTGAAAACAAGGAGCCTTCTCTTGAAAAAGAGGAAGCAATAGAACATATCCTTGCTCAAGAATACATTGATCTTTTCATTGAGCTCAGCCCACCAGATCAGAATGTCATAGAGCTACAAGGGGACAACACTGTATATATGATAAGTCCGAAAGTTCAGAAAGTGATGGAGATGAGGAAGATTTTCTTTCTCAAAAGAGTATTTTTCTTGATCCAGTGGAAGAGGAAGCAATCCTGGTTGAAAACCACCTGTCAAATACTCACAAACAGGTATTATTTCATGATCCTTATGCTCATTTCCTGCAAACATTTGAAGGTCATTTTGAGCAGCTTGTTGCAGAAAACAAGAAACATTTCAAAGGCTGCTATTAAAAAACTAAGAGAATGGGAGTGGCCCTACCTATCCAGCATGCTCAAAGAATTGAGCAGAAAATACCAGTCATGGGATCATTTGATTGACTGGATGTATTGGAAAAGAGTGTTTATAAGCTAGACATGTAAATATTTCAAGCTAGCATAGGGTAGGTAGGAAATGTCAATAAAGCTCAACCTGTGAGAATTTAGTTAGTTGTTGAAGTTTTTCTTTGAAAGGAAAGGTTCATATATGCTCAAAACTTGAACCAGCAAAGAAAAGAAGAACCAACTCTAACAAACTCAAAATTAGAGCTGAAATGAAGAAGAAAAGTGACTCAAACAAGCTCAAAATCTGAGTCACAAAAAAGAATGAAGAATGTTGGTGATTTCTTCAAGATCTGAAGCTCTCCAATTTTGTTTTTGATTTCTGCAAATTTCAGTCCATATGAAGCTTGTCTTTATGCTATGGATTCACAGTAGACCAGACAGTCTAATCCTGGTTTGACTGTTTTTAAATTTCTGTTTTAGAATGTAGAGAAACAAATATGCTAGATAGTTTAATCCTAGTAGATATTAGTGTAGGTAGAGAAGCTATGAGGCCAACTGTTTAATCTGGTCTCATGGAGAAATAAGGGTAGCAGTAGATAGGTTTATTTTTCTGATTGCAAAAAATTGATGAGGTAAAAGGTCTGCAAGTCTGAATGCACCTTGAAAAAAAATGCTAGGAAATTAGGATGGGTAGGTAGATTTTCTTGGGAGAATACTACTGCTGATATGATATTTTCATGATTTGTAACAGCTGATCAAAAAATAAAGGGATGGTCAAATAGCAGGCATCTGGCCTACTTCTAAAGAATTAAATCTATAGTTCTTGACATCTTCAGGAAGATGTCATCCCCATGTGGAGCCACTGTTAGCCACCTATAAAATTTTGGCATAGCAAACAGGTGGATAAATGGTTTCTAAGTCTTCAAGAGGAACATTTTCATTGAAAACCTGCCATTCTTGAAGCCTTCATGTGTGTTTTGTCCTCTGAAGCAGTCCTCAATGTTGTTTCAATCAAAAGCCTCACTGTTTGTGAAGAAAATTGTTGTAAAAAAGGTCTCCATTTTCCCTATTTCATCTTCACAAAACCCCCATTTTCACCTCCTTTCTCCCTTTCAAAATTCCCTTGAAATCCCTTCATTGACCCTCCATCTCATTAAAATTACCTGTTTAAACCTTATAGCCCCCTTTTTCCGGTTTAAAAATCCTTTTTTCCCCTTACCAGAACCCCTCATCTGGCCTAAAAAAGCACTCTTTGGCCTAAAAACCCTCTATTATACCCTATAATAGAGTTTAGCCCCTGAGGGCTTACACTCTATAGCCCCATTCCTTCATAATAACCGTTGCCCACAACCGGGCACTAAAAAACCCAAAAAACCCTTTGAAAGGTCTATAAAACATTTCTCTGCCCATTTTAAAGAGTTAAGCCCCCAAGGGCTTATCCTATTTTAGCCCCCCTCCCATGAGACCTAAAGCCTAGTGGTCAGGCGCTTAAAAGGCCAAAGGAATCCAATCAAAGCACCTTTTCCCTTTGAAAATACTCTCTGCTCCAAACAGTAGATCACGACCGTCCAAACCCGAAGATCTATGGTCTATAATGAACCCGATGATTTAAACCCCACCCTGTGCACCTTTCCCCATCGGGTTTCCTCTGCACCGTCCGATCAAAATCATCAAATCCGACGGCTGGAGTGACATATCGCATAAATTTGATTTACGGGCTTTAACGTTTAGAAGTCCCGCGATATTGGTGGTTTTGTTTTGCCACATGGCGCACAATGTATGGAATCGTGCAGATTTTGCGAAAACCATTTCCCACTCTAGACCCAGCGCAAAAACCGCTTTGGCTTTCTGATTACCGCTCTCCCCAATAACTCCATAAAACGATCTCAGCCATTGATTTCTTCGATCGGATGGCCACGTTATAACTTCACGTCCATCTATTATTCATTCATCCACCCTCCATGCGACCTTATCGCGCAATCTGGACCGTATATTTCCAATGTTAGATCAGATCAGACGGTCCAGAATCCTCCTCGCACCAAAACTTCATCAAGCCTTCTTCTCGCCGCTCTTTCACAATTTCCACTGTTCCGCCATGTTTTCCATTGTTTTTCACTACAACCACCATTTTCCATCGCTTCCTTCCATACTCTGCAAGCCCCCAGAGCACCCATCCTCCACTCCCATGGTTTTTCTTAACATGTTTTTTATGTTTTTGCAGGGTCACAGGCAGTAAATTCGCTCTGTCTTCCCAGTCACTAACATGGTGATTGTGAAGCACAGAGAGACCTCTTCAGAGCCGAATATCACAAAGAACCCATCAGAAAGGGTTTTAAACATGATTTCCATCAAGGATCGGGTTATTAACCTGGATTCAAACCCTCCAGCACCATGAAACCTGCATATTCACAGACAGAGCAGAGGAAAAGCGGCAAAGTGTATCAATGAAGGAAATTAAAGGATTAAGAGCCTTTATTGAAGATTAATGACTATAATCCAATGTTTAAAGCTCAAAGAGACAGCATGAAGACCATAAAGAGGGTCGAGGCCTAATTCAACCTAAAACACAGAATCAAAGTAAATTAAAGGTGTTTTAGGATGAAGACAAAAATTCTATTAGTCCAAGAAAGCCTCCACCGCCACTCAGAGGCCCATTGAACCCTCTCCAGCACCAAAATCCAACCCTCTCCAGCTACCAAAAGACACCTGCAGCCTCACAGAAATCAAAGAAGGCCTATTTATTGACAGAGCAGAGGATATTTTCCTAAATATAGCTGAACAATTATTTCTAACTATCAGCAGAGTTATGTTAAAGATAAGAAGCAGTCCTGAAGTTAATCTCTTCATCCATTAAACCTAAAAAGGTAGTAACAGAAATTATGAAGCATGGAGCATGTCATTTCTTATCCATCAAGCCTCCTAGAGGTCGAGAAACATTAATTTCTTCATTTAATTGGGCCAACTATCTCTTATACTACTTCACTTCCTCATTTACCTATAAGTATTCATCGAAAATTCGTTGTGGTTGTTGGTTGGGATTCTATTAGTTGTTAGAACTGTTATTGAGGGAAAGTAGTTGAGTAGTATGTAATATAGTAGGATAGGAAGAGAAGTATGTATTGTAAAAGGCCACTGAGCTCAAAGTATGTGACTGGTTTTGCACATCAATTAATCAAGCAGATTCACAGGATCCTGGTCTATATTATTGGTGATGTATTCTCAATGTAACTGTTTCCTTTCATGTTTTTACATACTGTCGATATTTAGCTAATAAAGAACAGCAAGCATAGATTAGGATATACTACTGGAAGTACCCTAAGTCTCACTGTAAATATTTATCTTTGATGTTTTCTGCTAATTTGTGTATCTAAGAGCTAATTCATCATAGTTTAACCAGTATAGTACTTGGCTAGTCCATGCTTACTGATGTTTGAATTTGGAGTTAGTTTCCTAGATCCCTTTGAGTGAGTGTCAAAAGCATTGAAGGTTAAAAGTCCTCCTCTGATCTTAGGCCTTACTCTCTGTTTCATCTTATATGTTTTCTACTACTCTGAAAGCGGTTATGAGGACTACTGGATCGTTTTCTCTTTGAGAGTATGCTGAAGCAAGTCTAGATTTAAATGACATCTGACCTGATCTTAAGCTAACCTTTGTGTCTTTTATGAGAGTTTCCTCTAAAGTATGTCAAAGCAGGCCTGGAGTTAAATTACCTCTGACCTGATCTTAGGCTGCCCTTTGGTTTCTTTCTTTCAGCCACTCTTAATGTTCCATTGCTCCATCTATCTAAGAAGATCCTCTAGTATAGATGACTTGCCCTATGGAAACCCTTGGATAGTTAATATGAAAGTAATCCCTTTTTATGACTCCATATCCCAATGGATTAATCTTTCTCTTGACCTATTTTCCCATGCTAAAACATTCTTTTATTCAGTTCCTTCCCTACTCCCTTAACCTTCTTAGTTAATGATCTCCAACCAAACAATCACAATTCAAACAACCCCTGTGCTTCATACCTAACCTAACACAACATTTCATGCCTTAAAGATCACATCTTTAGACACACTTATAGAGATATCCCTCTCTGGATTCAGGAGGGCTAGATCCTTGAATCCCAAAGTGGTTTGATGTTGTCTTATCTTTTGGTCTTGCCAACCTGGCCAAAACATAGGAACCACAACAATGTGGACATGAATTGATATTATATGCTTCTACTATACATATGTTTATGTTATGGATAGGTAATGTTGAGGGGTACATCACTGAAGTGAAATTAGTGTGATTTGTGTCATGTCAGCATAAGCATGGATAGTGGAAAGACATTAGAAGCAAGATTTCTTGTGGGGTTAGTGTCTAGTCTATGGATACAAAAGTGCTAATTTTGTGTATATGTTGTGCATGTTGTATATCCAGTGATTGTACCAATGGTGATCTGTAATGTTGCATATGTACTACTGTGTACATATGATGTTGCATTCCTGTTGTATATATGGTGTTATGTGTATATTGCATATGCAGTGCTATGTATAGATGATGCTATGTACATGTTGGATATGCGGTTTTGTGTACATATCGTACTGTGCACATGTTGGCTTTGTGGTGTTGTGTGCATATGGTTTTATACACATGTTGGATATGCGGTGTTGTGTAGTATGGTTCTATGTGCATGTTGAATATGCAGTGCTATGTACATACGATGTTGTGTGTGTGATGTACATACGGTGCTATGTGCATCTAGTGTTGTGTTCATGATTGTACACATGGTTTTGTGTGAATTTGGTGTTGTGTATAGGTTTTACATGTGGTTTTGTGTGCAGGCAGTCCCGTGTACATGTCATGCATGCGGTGCTATGTACATATGGTTTCGTGTACATGTCATGCATGTGGTGCTATGTACATGTGGCATTGTGTACACATTGTACAGGTGGTGCAATATAAATTTGGCATTATGTACACATTGTGCAAGTGGTGCCGTGTACATGTGATGTTGTGCACATGTTTTGCAGGTAGTGTTGTGTACAAATGGTACTATGTACATGTTGTGCATATGGTACTAGTATACATGTGGTATTGTGTGCATGTTGTACAAGTTTTGTAGGAATGTGGTACTATGTATGTCCATGATGTAGTCGTGGTATCATGACATGTGTATTCGCCGTGTTGTACTATGTGCAAGTATATCTATGTATGTGTATTGCATTGTGTTGTACACTAGATGTAGGTGTATGTGTTGTATGTCAGTGTAGGCATATTTATTGTATTTTATTGTACTCCGTATGTTTGTGTATGTACATGTATTTTGTTGTACACTGGATATAAGAGTATATATTATGTTGTGTTGTACATCAGGTGTGGGTGTATGTATTGTATGGTGTTGTACGCCTTGTGTGGATATATGTGTTGTGAATTGTGTGTATGTGTACATGGTTGAGGAGAATGCACTGGGTGCTTGTCGGGTGTAGCACTAATCTGGAATGTGTACAGAAATAACAAAGCCATAAGATGAACAGGATTACAAGTGTACCTTTTTGACGAGCTACCAATGAAGTATGGTTTGAAGTTATTTCAATTTATTCTGAATCTAATGACAGCTATGTGCTTGCTACAAGAAATCATGCAATGACCGGTAGGGTGGTTGAAACTGATTACAAGCAGTAGCAGAAAAAAAAAAGGAATTGGAATATGCAATAGTATGCTGGAAAATCATTTCAGAAGCAGGACCATTGTGGGACACTGGTACCCAATAGTTTCCATTAATTTCCATGAGCATGTTATGACCAGTATGATGGTTTCGAGGTAGGTATATGCATGGTTTTTATATCTTCCGTTGTGAGGAATCCTTGACAAGGGATGTACTACACGAGATGGGGGTACTAGCATAACTTGGAAGGTGAGCGAATGCACAAAAGGGGACTACTGGATTGCCCGAGGGAATACATAGCAGAGAAGGGAAGGTCAGGGATGGATTGGTTTTGGTCACTAGAATTGCCAGATGGAATCAGATGCACAATGGGAGTGTTCCCTGTAACAATCAGCGAGTAACCGTTCACTGAGAGGAAAAGTGGCGTGGGATTGTATTGCTGGACATTGGATGCAGCTTTGACTTTGGCAGTGGATTCTACACTTCCTGGGAAGGAGGTGAATCCTGGTATTACCTTGAGGGTGGAGGTGTGAGCT
Source organism: Pinus albicaulis (assembly GCA_034641835.2). Lineage (NCBI taxonomy): Eukaryota > Viridiplantae > Streptophyta > Pinopsida > Pinales > Pinaceae > Pinus > Pinus albicaulis. The sequence goes on along the minus strand of CM076583.1, from coordinate 299,058,507 downwards.
TCTGGCTTCTCTTGTTGATGGTACGGGCATCATATCCTTCTATTTGTTGGTTGAGATAATGTGTATATGTGTATATGTGTATATTATTGTAAATATTGTATTGAACTAGTTTATAAAGCTCCATAGCTAGTATGCTTATTTGTTGGTTGAAGAAAATGTGGATGAGTATAATTGTTTGTTATTGTAAATATCGTAATGAATTGTGTTATAAAACTCTAGTATTTGGTATGATTTTCATGATGGATTTTTCATTCGAGAAGGTTATTCATTGTAAATATTGTAACGAGTTATGTTACAAAGCTCCATAGGTAGTATGTTTTTCTAGCAGTTTTGTGGTTTGCAGGTTTCATTAAACACCGAGGATGGTGTTCACCCAATAGGGAGGGTTCTGTAATAGCCCTGGTAAAAATACATGTAAAAATATATAATATCACGATGACGGGACATGTATTCCAAGTCGAATGGTGGGAAAACATCCTAGTGGGTGTTGATTCAGTTTATTATGGCTAAGGATATTAGCAAAGGAAAAGGAAAAGACTTTGGAAAGTCATGAGGCATTAACTGGAATTTTATTTATGAAAATAATGGAAATTAGGATAAAAGGAAGGTGAAAGGTCACAGGTTTCATGTGAGGAAGAAATTGAAGGAAAATAATGGAAAATGAAGAAATTAGAGGCCTCATTAATAAAAAGGCTTCTGAGGATCAGTGGGGAAGGTTTGGTAAGTGAATTTTTGGAGCTCTCTCATTATTCTCTCTCTATCTCATACTCTTGGATGCTTAGAGTTTTCTTGGAGCACTCTTGGAGAGTGTGGATACTTGGTGATTTGGAGAAAGAAGGAAAAGGAAGAGAAGGAAAGCGCAGGTGGACATCGGGATCAACATATACAATGAGATTGTATTGCAAGTACCCAATTCCATGTATGTTTTCCTCATTGGTTTTTGCATGCATGGTGTATGCATGTGGATTCCCTAGCCTTGCCATTTCCTGGATAGCCATGGTATTGTGGGTTTATTTCCATTGATTGTTTTTTGTTTGGTTCTCATGATTGCTTCAGTTGTTGGGTTGAGTTATTAGTTCCTAGAAGCCTTGGTTGGAAAGATGCTCTAGAAGCCCGACGGAAAAATGTGGTTTGAGTTACTAGTCCTGGAAGCCTTGGTTGGACAAACGCTCTTGAAGCCCCAGGTGGGTTGAGTTACTAGTCCTAGAAGTCCTAGTTTAACAAACACTCTCAAATCCCTGCAATAGTTGGGGTTGAGTTACTAGTCCTAGAAGCCCTAGTTGGATAAAACACTCTGGATCCCTAAAGCAGCTTGGATGGAGACCAATCCGTGATGGTTAGTGATGTCCGACCGTGAGGTGGAATCACTCGTTTGGTCTCTCGAGCCCTGGTTTGGTGTTGATTGATGTGTTTGATAAAGTCCCACATTCATGTTTTGAATATGGCACGGGGGTGATTGGCGGAAGTGAGACTTGGGTAAGCCAATCTATGGTCGAGTGGAATGTGGAAGTCGCATTACGGGTTGGTTTCTAAATTCATTAATGAAAGGTTCAATGCCTTGGTATTTGATGTGTATATGCAATGGTTTTTATATGAATTCTATTGTCGGTGTATCCATCATATTTATGTTGGTATTATGTTGGTTATGAGTATGTATTGTGACAGTGATGAGTTATGGCTCTCTCCATGTTTTTACTTGTAAATGAATATATAATGTACCTATGATAAAATTTATCGTATGATAGCTTATGATGTAGGGGAGAAATGATTCTTAGCCACTCTTAGATAAGAAAGAGACCCCTTTGTTTAAATATGATGTTTATGCTTGTAGATGCTATGTTTGTGACATGTTTGATGAAATGCATGTCATGGCTCGGTGGGGTAAAATGGTTTCCAATTGAGGTGATTGTTTCCATGTGTTTTTATTTATTTATTTACCCTCTCTTGAAGTTACATGAAGTTCTGGGCAGTGACCTTGGCTCGGGGGCTGAAAATGTGGCACAAATCCCGGAGCTACAGGCAGAAAATTCGGTGTTTGGGCCTTAGCCACTACCTTGACAAGGCTAGCCCGAGGTAGTAGGGTCAATAGTCGCTACCTTGCCCTTAAAAGCCCGCAGCTCAGCCTCAAAGTGGCTAAAAATCAACTCCCCCTCTGGGAACAGGGCCCTAGAAGGTTGGCTTCCCTCTTGGGGATGTCAATGATGTAGTGTAACATGTGTTTTTGGTGTTTCGATTGGTTCCACTTCCTTAAGGTCATCTAGGAGGTTGAATCTCATATTAGTAGCCTCTCATCACATGTTTACCTCGGTTGGTCGGTTACTTGGGTAGATTTGGGAACAGGGTGTTACAAAGTTGGTTTTCCATCATCACAATTTTCCAATAATGCCCCAAAAGGGGTTTTCACCATTGAATATTTTTTCCTTTTTTTTTAACTCCTTTTTTTATTTTTATATTATTTAAAAAAACTAAGTAATTGGCAGCACAATAGGATAATTGTTTTCCCCAACAACTTCAAGGTCTGAATTTGTAGCTAAGACAACATTCACAAATGAAATTAATTTGCAAGTTGAAGTTAAGTATCCACCCCTTTATAATAATTATGGTGTGGGTTTGACTACATTGAGTCCACTTGCATATGGATTTTTGACTGGAAAATACAGTAAAGGGAACATATCTCAAGATAGTAGTTTGTGTTAGAAAACTACAAGGTATTGAATAATGTGAAGCATGATATTTTATTAAAAAAATATCTACACATTGTGTCATTTGTAATCGCTTATGTGATATCATGAAAGGAAACTTTCAAAATTTCTTATTCCTGATGTGCACTAGAAAAGGTCTCATTTTATTAAAATGGACTATTTTGAATTAAACATGGTTTTATATGAAGTTGTTGTTATGTTTTTATCATCTACCATGTAATGATGTTGTTTTTCTCGAGTTGACGATTTTTTAGTGTTATTTTTACTATTTATGCATGATGCACAAAACTTAGGAAGCAAGTCATTGGCTAATGATGTACTAAATAAAGTGGATGGATTTAAACCCATTAAAACCATTGATTCCTAAAAATCGTGGAGTGGGAGTTAGCATTTAGGTGTATGTTTATGCTACTAAAGTATTCATTTTATAGAACTTATGGAAAAGGGAGGCATTTAGATGTCCGGTCACAAGGAAATTGATAAAGAAGGAAAAAAAATATCTCAACTTTAGTGAATTTTTTGTATTTAGATGAATCAAAATTTTGTCAATTTTTTTAACCATGAAACCTAGTGATAAAAGTTTCATCCATAAAGATATTTCTTTTAAATACATTCTGAATTTCAATGGGAACAAATTTATTATAGATTGAAGCAACTAGGGAATCTTGTTGTTTGTGCAACAGATTAGCCAACACCATAGGTGAATGTTATCTAGAATAAGGAAGATAACCATTCGAGAGAGTTGGATTCTATTTCCATAACATGGAAGTAACAATTGAGATAGTAAGGAAAATAACACAAAATCGGGGAACCTAACAGCATTCAAGTTGCTTGTTATTTTTTCCATGTCATTTTAATCTTAAATCCACCCTAGTTAAGCGTATGTGTTTTCAAAATGGATTTTAACTTTTCACTATATGGTTATATCTCACAACTTTCTTAAGGTTTGCAGTTTTCTGTGGGGATGATCTTGAATCTGAAATGAGCAATTTCCAACATCTCAAATTCAACTTTCCTAAATCTGGTTTCTAAACTCCATAAAATTTATTCATGACATCACTTAAATATCATTTCTCATTTGAGGATATGACATTTGTGGTATTAAAATCCAATAATTCTCTAATCTAATATTCTTTTGTCCTTGGTAATTAGTCACTCGAGAGAATGTCGTTATATGTTATCAACCACCCTCGTAAACAATATGTGTTTTCAAATGGATTTTAGTTTTTCACAATATGGTCATATCTCACAACTTTCTTAATTTGGCCTCCAAAGTCCACAGACTTTCTACACGATACTGGTTCTTTCATTTCCCAACATATCCTTTCTCGTTTGAGGATACGGCATTTATGGTGTTAACAACCAATACTTCTCTGATCTCATCTGCTATTCTCCCTAGTAATTAAGGATGGGAAACAATGTCATACTATGTTAGCAACTCCACTTGGCATGCATGCATTGTAGAGAGGAATGATTGATTCATAAATGTTTTTTCGGTTTTTGGTGAGGTAAGACCACCTGCAGGGATTTGAATTTTGAATTTTTTTTTTTACAAAGTAATGCTTGCAAATGGAGCATTTTGTTGTTTTAGTGGAATGTAAGAGTCATATGGAAAAAAAAAAGGTGAAGACGAATCTATATTATCCCAATATAATGTCATTTTTGAAAGTCAAATGTTTGAAGCTTGAAATAAAGTAGACAATATAATAATTACACGGTAACAAGGACATGTCTGATGATTTTGTGATATACAAATTATAAATGATGCATGTTTATTGGCTCGGATTTTCATTGATGTAGATTAGATTTTCCATATTAGTTTATTATGCAATCATCCAACAATCCAGTGATCATTTACTTAACAATCCGATTTGAGCCAACAATGCCACATGCTTGCTGTATTAATACCAGTAGGACCCATTGCATTACCGAAATATAGTCTCATGATTGAAATTCAAATTTATGAAGTCTAAGCATTGCAAATATTCCTTTTGGTGTCAATGGTCATCTAAGAGAGGCAATCACCGGAGTTCACTATTTTACTAGACCTTTTTTAGTGTCACCAACCAGTAGGAGCTTTTTCAATATTTCTCGTCTCAAATAGGATGTTCATTCTGCAAGACCAAATTACAAAAAAGGACATGTTCATTTTGTAAACGAAGTACTCTAGTACTATGATTTTCTCAGGGTTGATATATCTCTTTGATATAATCATTTAAATTTCATTGGTTATGTTCAACAATAAAAGATGTTTAAATGGTCATCAATTAGCATGTTACCAAGTAATACTAGTTAGTTCTCTGTTGCAATAAAATCCTTTTCAATGTTTAGTTGAAAGTGATGATTTGGGTAAATAATATTTTTCAGGCTGAAATGAAAGCAAAGACAAATAATTTTCTTCGATATATAATCAAGTTGTTCATTGAAAGTAGGGTGTCTTCCATCTCTTGGATTATAGGGGTTGCAAAGCTTAGACATGGAAAAGATTCAAGTTGTTTAGTTCCAGATTATGTTGCATATATTAAAAATTAGAACTAGATTTCCATTATGTTAAGTGTTAGTTGGGAGGATTGCTCCAAATTCATACATATATGGGAATTTTCTATGCATGTATTTGTTGTCTCCAACTTCAAAATTTATACTCCATAAGATAAAATAGAGGAGACTCTCCTAGGATATTCTCCTCCTGTAGCAAACAATATTACTACTCGAGGGTTCTATGAAAGATTATGCATTATAAGAAAGATATTTGCATTGCCGTGGAAATAGAAAATCCGCTAGTGTTTCTAGGATATATTAGTGTTATCATATAAATTGGTAACACTGAAATAATTAATTTAATTAGGACTTCCCTTGCTTGCATATTCAATCATCTAGAAGTTCATGAAGCTAATTTATCATTTAACTTTTCTGTCGACATAATTTATTTGTTGCCCTGATAGTTTGAAAGCTTATAGGAATTCCTAACCAGATAAAGAGATTACTTGCATGCTTTATTTAAAATCATAAGGTTCGTGTAAGTTCTTCTGAAAATCTTTTCTGAAGTTTTAATTACACCAACACCTTGCATTTGTGGTAGTTTACCTTACCACTCAAGGAAAATAGGATTATTCCAAATCACCTAAAGCTATTTTCTATTATGGTTGAGGCTTCCCCCGCCCCCAACCAATATACTATTGTTTACAAATTGTGAGCGATTCAAAAATTTTAGATCTCTTCCTATTTCCATGACCTACTTATTAGATGGAAGTATAATAGTCTACTGACACCAACATTAAGTATTTTTTTCTTTATGTGATAATGGAAGTACAATGAGTATTCAAATTCGTTCTTTGGATCTAATTGCAATATACACGCTTGGAAAATCCAATCCTTTGAATCCCAGGGAAAAAGGAAGACTTCATCACACTCATTTGTAGCATGTGAAATCAATTCATAGATGAGGATTGTGCTTTTTATGAGACTTGGCCTTCTTGTATAGTCTTTAAACAAATTCTATAGTGACATCTGAGTGAGCAGTGATATGTCTTAGATGATATCAAAGGAGATATATCAAAAATAAGGATTGTTTCACTATGCAAAAACCATGATAGCATTCCTTTTTAGAGTTGGGTGGGGCACTTATATAGCAATCCATATCAATAGTGACATGTGTCTAATAACTTCCTTAACTTGCAAGCACCCAAATTTGTGTATTCACCTTCAACAATAGAGCCTTTGCCTTACAAGCTCTCACATTTTATTGTATCCATGTTTTGTTTTTCATGGTAAGCTTAGAGGGAGAAGCTATTATACTTATGAGACATTGAGTTTCACGAGATTTTGCCATTTTGTACGAAGAGAGCAAGAGGTGGTCATTTGTGTCCCTCTTGTGCGTTATATAATTGCTCTTATTTACTTCTAACCATAATGACAAACTTCGTTTTTTAAAGCATTACCCAATTGAAGCAACATTTTTCACATGTCGCATGGGTTCATCAATTAATTTTCATCCTCATGGAGACTTTCTTTCAAGAGAAACTAATCATCATATTGCACATTTATATGTGGGATTTCAAATCAATTTCGACTCATCAAATTCTAGCATGAATAATGACATTCTCCCATTTTTTGAGAGAGTGGTATTTAACACAACAAAGGTTCAAGCTCTAAGTCATCTATCCACACAGACCATGCTAAAATTTTCTCTTGACGTATGCTTAACACATGCTTGTTGAAATAATTTGATATAATTTCTATTGAAAAGATATAAAATAATTTCTATTATTCAGTTGTGGTATACTTGCTACCTCATTTTAGAATTTTAATAGTTGATACAAAAGCCACTGACAAATGTACTTACCTTTGTACTTTTATTGCATTGAAATGGGTACTTGTAGATCCTCAGGAATGTTGGAAACTATTATAGTTGAGAATTCAAAGGATGAAATGGGTAACTATATCACATTTCACGTGTCCATTGGATCTTGGGTTACTTTGGCTCCATTAAGGAATCAAATTTGGGCAAAAAGAAGAAGACTAGATGATTTAAAATCACATTGGAAAGGTGTAGTAAAGGCATTTAAGAGGAGCCAAAGGGGTGAAAAAGTCATGAAAAGGTTCTCATAGATCATGTGTATGAGCACAAGGACATCCTCAAATAATTTGTTTCCCAACAACAAATGTTTCCTCGAATTGGACGAAATTATAAGGGTTCTTCCTTTTATGATCTTTGAAGACTTCATCCAATTTTGTATTAGAGTATTAAAAAATGAATTACCTACATTAAATGGTTTATATTTTCAATGTGTAGGTTTTTGTATTTCTAAATTTGAAGAATGGAATTTTGTGGAAAGTATTACCAACATTCTAAGTGTTTTCCATTCAACAATAGGGGAGTTACTCTATGAGGGAAAGAATGTCACATCATAGAGGGAAGAAGGGGTTTAGTTTTATAAGTATGATTATTTTCTTCCAAGTTGTAAAAGAGTTGGGAATATTGAAGAATCCAAGTTACCTATGATTCATGAAATGGGCTTACCAAATTGTAATCCAACATTAATTGTTTGCATACGTTCAAAACTAGTCCTTGAGATTCAATCTGGTATGTGGGAGAAGGGTGGTGCATGTGATCATTTTGGTATTTGCCTACCATTTTTGGTTTTTTTTTTTTAAGTGTTAAAGGAAGAGGACTCAATTCTAATGACTATGAAAACCAATGTTTGCACAAACCCCTCAAACACGTTATTATCTAAATTATTTTACTCTAGATGGGATACAATATTACGTATTGTGAATGGAGAGAAATTAAAATGCATGTTGACTATAGAGACACTTCATTTTAGGTAATGTTTGACAATTTTCAATTTTCCTTTTTATTCATTTTCACAATGTTTTATCTCACTTTCTAAGTATTTTTTCAACCATGATTGTAACCTGCAGATATCCACTAAAAAGGAAAACTATGTATGTTTATTTTAAATTTCAGCGGTTTAAGAAAATAAAGGATAATCAAAATTGGATTTGGATTCCAATAGAGCAAGAAAACAAAGATGGAACCCATTCTTCTCTAATATCCATTGACGTTTTTAAGGATGGTGCACATTTCAAAACATTGTCCATGGAAGAAAATTGGACTTTGTTTGAAGTTAGAAGACATATTGAAATCAAAGAGGAATCAAGCTTCGAGGATGACTTCTATTTTATTTACAATGGAAAATTGATGAAATTTTTTTATAGTATATTTATCATGTGTTTTCATTTTATAAAAGTAGTTTCTTACTCACATATTAATGATTTAATCTTGCCAAATTGGAAAAAGGTGAGAGAAGAACATCATGTGCAAAACTTGCATTCATCCCCATAAATTGGAAATTCAAGGAATGTGACACAAAATCATACTATGTGTATCATTGTTCTTAATGATATTGTAAACCATCATATGTGGTCATAGATTTTTTGTAAGATTATTTATAGTTGGAATTCTCTTATTGTTAAACACAACGACTTACATATGGATTCCTATTTTTTCAAAATAAGCTTTTGACAGATTGTAAAAAGTCTCTAAGAGAATATTTGTACTAAATATGAATGGACTAATCCCTCCAATGATAAATTTTCTCATTGTCATTATGATTTTTTATTTTGGTGTATTCTTCCTGTTGGAATCATGATTTCCATTAGACCAAAACCCGCGGGCATTAGTCTCTGCTACAATCGCCAAAGTTAGGATCCACAAAAGGTGGTCAGTCCATGTCGCGAAACACATGGGGAGCGTTGAACCCAATGTCCAACAATATCCCCCCCAACGTGAGCCGAGTGAGTTTCTAACTTGAGACTTGTGGCTCTGATACCACTTGTTGGAATCACGATTGTCATTAGACCAAAACTTGTAGGCATTAGTCTCCGCTACAATCACCAGAGTTAGGATCCACGAGAGGCGGTTAGTCCATGTCGCAAAACACACGGGGAGTGTTGAACCCAATGTCCAACACTTCCATGGTGATTTTCTGAGAATCTAATTTCATTTTCATGTTTAATTCTCTAGTTGTTAAAAATGATGGCTTACATATGGATTCTTATTTTTTCAAAATAATTTTTTGGCAGATTGTAAAAATTCTCTACTAGAGTAATTGTACTAAATATGAATGGAATAATACCTCCATTCAAAAATGTGTTCATTGTCATTATTATTTCTTCTTTTTATGTATTCTTCCTTGGTGATTTTTTTAGAATCATTATATTTATAAAATAAGGGTGTATCAATGGAGATGCATTTACTCACGTAATACAAATCCTCATTTAATATTTTTTTGCAATTAATTTTTTTAATTTTTCAACTGAAAAGACTTTCTTTTTAATTTTTCAACAAAAAAATTCATTTTGTCTCAATTTCTCTTCTTGACTAGAAAACCCAAAAATTTTGGTAGATTCTCTTCATTTTACATAATAAACTCTCAGGTAAATTGGATGGTATAATTGTTGGGTCCAATACAATACAATATGATCCAAAGGTCTTGAAATGTTCTTTTATTCATTTTCGACATGTGACAAGTACAACAACTTGTGATGACAAATGTTTTTGTAAAGAGACCATAAATGTATCCAAAGAGCCACCTCCACAACGTATACTTTGAGATGGAATAAATGCCAACTCTAATCTAAATAAATGTAGAAATGACTGCAAAATGTCTAAAAAACTCCAACTATTGTATAGTTGTTGCTTTATCATGTCTTTCTTTCCGCGTGTGCTATCTTACCTTCCCTTTCCAAATCTTTTGAAGCTAATTCTAATAGGTTGGCAGATGGAAACAACTTACAATGCAAAAAAATTCATTGCCTTTGTAGGTTTTTAAGTATGGAAAATATTTTAAATGAATTTTGGAGTTGCTTATGAAACTAAAATTATTGGTGGTTTATAAAGTTTGAAGTACCCATGTACTCATTGATGGTTGTTTCAGTGATATATGATCTTGAATTTCTGATATTGGACCTTACGACATGCAATCATGTCAAAAAATGAAATTTCTAGATGTCAATTTCATGGTATAGCTTTCCAACGAGCCTTTAATGACTTTTTCTTGTGGTGTGTGTTAGCTCCCGAATTGGACCCCGGGCTGAAAAGGGAAAAACAGGGTAACAACTAAACCACACTCAGCCTTGTAGCTAGCCCTACAAGGACATGAGAGGGCTCTCTCCGTAAAGATAGATACTCAATAAATCACAATAATGATCTGATATTAGGCTAGGTATGATGATAGGAAATAAATTAGATTAAAATGAATGAATTTCAGGGATGTGTGGGAGAAAAGGGACAGTTGAAACTGGGGATTAAATAAGGACACAGGGTATTTCATGGGGCAAGATAGGCAGGAAACTTTAGCAATTAAGGTTAAATAAGGATGGGATGGAAAGACTGATGAGGAGCTGAAAAGGGCATAATACATGGATTCTTTTCAAACAGAAGAAAAACACGGAGTATGAATGATTTTCCCAAGGCAGGGCATAAAAATGGATCCTACCTTTCTATCTTGAAAGCATTCAAAAGAAATGTTTATGGATGAATGGAACACATAACAATTTACATATGAAACAAGGGAGATAAACAAATGCTAAATCTCATACCACATGGATCCCACAAATCAGAGCTGCATCTCTTATTAATCTCTGTCAAAATGTATAATGGAGCGCAAAATGTTCTTCCACACTATTCCCCTACTGCTGAATTACAGACTATTTTACAAATTATTTACAATTACAATAAATAGGTTGAAATGTGGGAACATAGATCCACAGAAAAAGGGAGCTATTCTGACACCTCAGGAACTGAAATCTGAATATGGAAGAGAAAAAAAACAATTTGCCCCCTAAAATAAGGGACAACGTTACATTTGACTTCTTGGAGATTCGTTGTTATACATGGATGAAAGAAAATAGGCAATTCGAAAAATAGATTCCCTACTTTGCTGCTGTTGTAGCAATCTCTGTTTTATTTAGCTCTCGGCCTTTGACTATCGCTTTCCATTATTTGCTGACTTTTTAATAAAATTCTTTGAAATAAAATAAAATGAATTTTATGTCTTTGTGAAGAGAAAAATTAATTTTGAGTGAATAGGAAGGAAGGGAGAAGGGATGGGGTCCGCATCGCAATTGCAATCGGGATCAGAGGAATGGGGGCAGGCGTAATTGAACGAAGGCAAAAATTTCTGATGCGATTAGCAAGGCCCGATGGGGTAATCAACAATAGAGCGGGGAAATCCTTTATAAATAAATAAAAATGGTTTTTCATTTTATACAAAGGGACGAATGAATTTTTTATTAAAAGGGAGGAGGACTTTTATGGTGGGACCGGGTCAATTGACATCAGGGGAGAGAGGAGATGAAACATATAGTGCGAAAGGAAATTGCCGATGGGAACACAGATATGGAATATGAGCCATTGGATTGAATGACGAGATCAACGGTCAGGGTGTTCATCGGGCGGGTTTCCATCGGAGAAGTAAATCAGGAGGAGGTATTTTGGGAGCGCCGATCAAATGTGGGCCATACGATTGGATGAGAAGATCGACGGTGCAGGATTAATCGGGAGTTGGCCATAGGGAGGATTCAATCGGAGGAGAGCGATGAAAAGCGCCAATTGGGTATGGGTCGTCCAATCAGATGGGCAGATCGACGACCAGCATATCATCGGGTGGGGCCAATCGGAGGTGACTTAACCTAATCGCAACGGAGCTTTTGGCATGGGGCAATCAGAACACACCTATGAAATATTGCGATGCGATGGGAAAGGGAAATGATCGGCGGGGTTTTATAATATAGACTTTAAGTTTTATTATAAAGTTTCGAAGTATGATGGGGAAGTGGTTAATAAAAAAATCGCATATTCGTTTAAATGATTTTATAATGCGATTTTGTAAATTGGAAGGGGAAAAAAAAGGATTTTATAAAGAAAATATTAAACTTTAAACATAAATTTTAAGGGAAAAACGGGAAAAAGGGGAAGGGTTAGGATATAGAGGACTTTTACTTCACTTAGGCATAAATTTCAATCCAGGAGTCAGTTTTGAGAGTGTAGTATACCGTTTGAAAGCTCTTTCGGGGCTCTTTCTGCTAAGTCCACTTGGAACATGACTTGATGCTGAACTTTCTATGGAAAACTTCTCTGAAGGCAGGGTGATGACTTTTTGGAGATGGCAGCTTCTGAATTGTGTCTTATTATATATGAGATTACATTTTGAATGACAATAAAGGCAAAATATCATGTTTTCACCTCAAAACATGGTTTTGAGGTGAAAATTACATCAAACTGAATAAAATATTTCTTTGATCTCGTAGGTGCTGTGACTTTGAGTTTATTGACTTCCTCATGACCTTGCTGATATTTATTGACACTTGACTCATTATTTTGACCATGGTGAGATCCTAGAACCTAATGGGACCCATCCTATGACCTAATGACATGATTTGAGAGTGAAAGTGACTCATGACTAAATACCATAGAAAGGAGAATCAACAAGTTTCACATGAGGGAAAACTGATGAAAAATTACTACCATCAATGAATCCATGACCTAGCAGAATGGTGAAATTTATTGGTATGGGACTCCTAATATGCAAATGCAAAAGAGCACTTTTGATCACTGATGGCAGTATGACTAGACTGACACTAACAGTGTGTACAATCAGCTTCATGCATATTCCACTAATTGTGTTGAGGTTTTTGTAGTGTATCATATGTAGATCAAATGACGATGTTGCAAGGTTATTGTACTATGTTGTAGTGAACAAATCATTCATTATATACTAGTATGTTTTATGTAGTTTTTATGTTGTAGTGTTGTCATTTTGTATGATTGTTATGGGTACCTATGTACTGTTTCTATTTCCCTCTCGTAGTTTACCATTGATGTTAGGACTTGTTTGATTCTTGGTATTCTTCAATATGTTGGTGGATTTTATGCTTGTGTGATGTTTTTCATGTGATTGGTTCTATTTCAGTATATTTTGGTCATTTATGGTGGGGCTTATAAAGTGCTCTGTATAGGAATTTCATCAATATACTTATTGTGGAATGTATGTTGGTTATGTTGGTTATCGACACAATATTCCCATGATGTTTGGACATTTTAGTGTTTTGTGTGTTTTTTGGGCATAGTTTTCCCACACTGGGATGTATGTCATGTTGTGCATCTTGAATTGGTCACTGGCACAATTTGCTCATGGAATTTCATTAATGTTCTTTGTGATTTAGTGTGTAACTTTTTCATGACAAGAAAACTTTCTAGGGAGATGTATTTTCTTTTATGCATTTTATGCTAGTTACTAATAGAATTAGATCATTACACATCAACCTCTTAATGTACTTTATGGTACAATTTGTTCATGATATTGAGGATTATGTAGTTCATTTTCCAAATACTAGTTGTGTGCACTCCCACATTGGGATTTATGGATCATTTGTAGAAAATATTATTGGCACATTTTGTTCATGATTATGGGACTAATGCATTATTTCCTTAGTTTTCTTGCAATTTCCAATTTTTACAAGGGTTGAAGCTTATTAGTTGTCTATTTTGCATTTTACTGTATTTGTTAACATAGTATACATGTAGGAGGGTTTCTATGCATGATATCTTGTTTCTCTACTTGTGTACACTCCACTATGTTATTTATGAGTCATCTATATCAAATATTACCAATGAAGTTTGTTCATGATTGTGGGACTAATGCCTGGTTTTTTTTATTTTGCTTGCAATTTTCCATTTTTACTAGGGTGGAAGCCTAGTAGTATTCTATTTTGCATTGTATAATATTTGCTAACATGGTATGCCTATAATGGGTAACTATGCATGGTATGCCATTTTGATTAATGATAATATGCTTACGTCAGCTTATGCCATTTTTTTTGGCATATTAGTTGTCTTTGTTATTCAATGTGTAGTGTAATATAACTGCAGAGAAATTCCCTACTTCTGGTATTAAAAACTATCTTGTGTCTTGTGTTGTACTATATGGTGCCAATTTCTTTCTTGTCTAAAATTATGAAAAACAAGAAAATTTGTTTAATGGTTGGAAACCATATTATATTTGTATTGGAAAATTTTTCATGCATTAAGATTGAGAGTGATTGGTTGGTTCCTCTAGAGAGCTAGGATATTAGTAGTGTAAATGAAATCGCTCTCAACCTTAAATTATTACTATGCATTCAAATTTTCATACCTAATATCATAATCCTATCTATTCATAGAATAAATGCCTAAAATGTAATGTGGGTTCCACTACTGGAGAGGAGACTACCCTAGTTGTGCGTAAAAGAAAAACCCTAACAATAAAATCAGAGACTCATAAAAATATCAATAATTCAAACTTACATTAAAAGTGTTTCCTCATTGTACATGCCAACATGTGTCATTGTAGAATGATATAACCTATTATGTATGTAATTCAAATTACATCCAACAAGCCACTAAGTAATGGTTTTCATTGTATGTGCAATAAATGATCAAGAGAATGTAATCACATTTACACTTTATCTCACTATTTACACACATGCACATCAAATTTCCCTACCAATATTAATTTGATTTCCTTCTCTCTATGTGTAGGTCAATAGCATGATTTTTTCATTATTTAATACTCCTTACCATAAAAAGGCCACCAACATAATTGAGGTCACCTAGTTCCATAAAAAATAGAATAATATATCGCTTACTCTACATGATGAATAATGCATGCATCCCATAATTACAATTAAACAAATATCTTCCGCAGTTAAAGACCTCCCAAACTAATGCAAAAACATGGGTACCTAATAATCTATAAAATTTTGAACTCTAATATTTTCTAACTCAAATAATCAACAAGTATTTGAAAAACCTAAATTATTTTTTTCTCGAATAGGCATCCTACTTTTACATCAATACTCAAGAAACCTAAATTAGTTTATTAAAACAAAAACCCTAATTTACACTGGTAAATAGTCTCCCGATTTGCAAGAAAAATGGTAAAAAAAACATCGCATAGCCTCCTTTTAGAACAATTTACATATGAATACCAATACATGCTTCGACATGACTCAAAGTTTTAAAATTAAAAATTTTTACCTAGACCTAAACTCAGAATGAATGGAAATTATTTACCTCATCATGCCACAATATATAGGTACTCAATACCCATTGATTCTTGGGTGTATTTTCTATTTAAAGAAATTATTAGAATGGCCCATAAAATTACCAAAGATTATCCTAGTAAATTATAAGTATCACCTTAAATACCCTCTCGAAACTTAAAATATTATCCATTTTCTACCAAGGACTTGTCAAACATAGGTCGTTGAAACACAATAAGTAATTATCACCTCAAATACCCTCCTGCAAATATAAAATATTGTCCATTTTCTCCAAGGGACTTGTTAAAAAGATCCCATATGTGGTTTACACAAAACAAAAACCACACTTGAAAAGCAACTAACCAATTTTTTTCATTTATGAGTTTTAATACATGGTACCAAAACATTTTCCAGTTAGATCTGAAGAATATACATATTGAACCAGCTATAAAACGTCCTAAAAAATGCATATGCTAAAAAAAATTAAATCCAAACAAAAACTCATACAAAACAAAAATATTGTCTGAAATTTTATCTGATCTCAAATTCATTGATTTTATTCACTAATTACAAAAAGTTTACTTTTGTAATAAGCTCTGAAAAATCCAAGTTCATTGTCTTTAAACAGGACTTATTGAACAAAAACCCTAACAATTTAAATGACCTATATGCGCTTTTTACATTGTAAAATAGTTTCTGAGGATACCGAATATCTTTATAAATGGTGAAATGGCATATTCCATATTATCATGGTGCCCACCAGCTGGTGAGGAACCACGGAAGCGGGGATGAATTTGAATTTTCATCATTTCTACATCATAGGTCAGTTTCAAAACATGCTCAAATCCTGATTGATATGAATAGAACATAGACCCAAGAATATTAATTATAAAGGGGAAAAAATCTCAAACAAATATGCTCAAAATCTAACTCTTCTTACTTGCAAAGAACATAAAGCAATGTGACTACTATAACTCTATTATCAATAGAGTAAAACAATAGTGGTGTTCAATGTTTGACTATTTGGGATTTTCCAAATACTAGTGCTTGCAAAACCTTTTGGAAATATTTTGAGTGTCAAACAAAAATAATAACCTCATAACAAAAAATTCAAGAGGAACTGCAAAAACATAAAACATAGTTCCCCATTTCTTCAAATCCAAATAAAACTTGCAGAAAGAGAAACCTAGAAGAAAAATATGACTACAATCATCCACCATAACATTGATCCAACATTAAAAGAAGATAAAAATATTACAATTTTCAAGCTTCTTTATAGCCTCATTTTTCCATTAAACTCCCTACAAACATTTATAGCAATGTTTAACATAACGTTTCATGAAGAATCTAATTTTAAGATGTTCTTTTTAAAGGCCATTGACTAGCAGCATATAAGAATATCCCACACCTAGTCATATTTTGAGATAAATTAATTCAATTTGACAAAAAATAGAGGTGTGTGCTAGTCATTGCTACCAATTTGTGTCATCGAAATGGTATACATAGATATTAAGCCTCGGAAACACAAACAAATGCATGGATAGAGTAAAGTATGTTCTATTGAAATACAAGAAAGCTTTATATCAAAATAATTTCTTCTTTATTTTAGTGTACTAAGATTACTTAAGCACATAACTATAGGTCAGGTAGAAAGATGATAGAAGTAGAAACCACTAACAAACACATATTAAGAACTACACGAAGTGTTTGTTGAAATATATGACACGTTATATTGGAATTACTTCTTCACTAAAATATTCCTGAGAAATTGTTGGAGTTTTCATATTTCAATGTTTTAAATATTCATTTTACAAGATCCGGTGATGAAAAGAGAAAAAAGGCCTAATCCTTCCACGGAAACAAGGGTGAAAGGCAATAAAAATGTAGTTTTGGAATTATCAAGCAACCTCAATTCACCAAGCCAATTATGAAGGTATTCTTCTAAATAACATTGTCTGTTTTTTAAGCCTTGCTAACAATTCCATCTCACATAATTTTGTTGTTGAGGATTAAGTAATCTTAGGGGCCAACTAACTTAGGCCTCTAAATTACAATGCCTAATACAATTGTAAAACTAGAAATCTTCAATTATCAACCTAAACTAATACTTTCAACTATTTATTAAGGGAGGGACATTTAATGCCTTGCAATGTAGCTTCATAATTTTCCTATAATTTGATGTATTGTTGATAGTTCCATATCACATACTTCTTTTTTTGTTGAGGATGGAATAGTCTCAATATCCAACTAACTTGGGCCCCTAAATTGAAAATTCCCAATACAATTGTAAAACTAGAAATTACTCTCCTTCTATTGCTTCCTTGGGAATTGGATCTGTCAATAGAAATAAAACAATCCTCATGTAGTTGAGTCTTCTTAGGAGCCTGCAGAGATCACTTTTCTTGCTCCACATCCTCAATTAGTTTTAGGTTTGGCTTTTCTTCCCTTACCTAAGATCCATGAGGCTTCTCCTTTGCAACCTTCAATGTTTCAAGCAATTCTTCCAATTCCCGCACGGGGTTCAAATGATATTTCACAAAAAAATATCTAACATATACAGGTGTCATCTAGGAATCTTCAATAAATTTCTCTAGTTTTGGAAACATTTTGTGCTTATCGATCCCTAGATATTTTTTTACCAAAATCTTCAAGGAAGGGAATGTGCAAAATGACATTAAAATGTGCATGTCCATATTTATTGATCTTAATAATGTAGGATCAAATTTCTCTACATGATTGGTAGTGAAAATGAAGACTCTCTCACTACCACACCATGAAAAAATCCCATCTATGAAATTAATCAATCTAGATAAGGTAACAAAATTTTTTCTCTCATCAAACCAATGCATTGGAGATCCTGCCATTATAGAGTCCACTCTAGTAGCATTTTTTTATATAGCTTTATACATTCAATGAGTATTCAATATCCTCAATAAAAATAATAGAATTTTTAGTGGTATTTATCAGTATTTCCTCAACTCTCCATTTATATGGACATCCTTGAGCTCCAAATAATGGACATCATAGCCTAAATTATTGGCCATATGTGCAATCATGCTAGACATTCCTATTCCTAGAGGCCCATAAAGCAAGTAGCCTCTCTTCCAAGCTCTTCTTGTATTTTGATTGAATTCTTTTCCTTTAGAAAATGCCTCGAGGTCTTCTATGATTTCTCTTTTATTATCATGATATAGAGCCAAAGTATCAAATTTGCTTGGATGTTTGAAGGGCTTTGATTCTCGTGGTTAAGACCTTGAATCCATACATCCTTCTTTAGAATTTGTGTAAAACAACTGCTCTTGATTCTTCTTCTGATCTCTAAGGAATGCTCCATGATATGATCTAGATATGAAATCCGGATTTGCTCCTTGTCATTATTGTGTATACAAAAAATGAATCATCTCTTCTCTTTTAGAAGATTCCTCCATGAAAATGACTAATTATGCCTATGGGTTACATGATGCTCCCACTATATACTGACTTGGTATTTTTCAATACTCTTGTCATTATGGATGGGAAAATAGATGCAATAGGGACGATGTAAACAAGGGATGGATTATCGAGAAAGCTTGTGCCCCAAGCTCTATAACATTAGAAATATTTGCTGCTGAATAAACATATGATTTTTCCTTTTAATTTTTAAATTTTTTACTACAACTAAAATTATATTCATGCATGAAAGTGTTAAGGTAGTGTATCTAGTAACTGACTTTGTGTATGTCCATCTTCTATCCTAATCTAGAAACTGGTGAAGGAGATGATAGTGAATACTATATGTACCATTTTGAAGCAAAAATAAAATAATAAAATACCTACAAAAACAAATAAATAAAATAATTTTTGGGATAGGCTAAACAACAATATATAGTAATAAACCTGAGAGCAAGTGTTGGTGTTGAAAGACACCATTGTACTAGTGGTGTCTAGAGACACCGTTGCACTGAAGCAAAAGATAGGAACTCCATCAGAGCTCAACTATACACAAGATAGTGTAGATATTACACTTGCATCATTTTTTGATATGGAATACACTTAAAAGCAACATTAATTTCTTATGGAAGGTCTGATTGATATAGGGTCACATCTATAGAAAATAACGATAATCAACCAACAAAATTCAATAAATAGATTAAATGGAAAATGTAGAAAAGTTAACATGCAAATTGTGTACCTTACACTTATTGCAACTATTCCTTTAGATATCTTATATCTCTTGCATTTTCTAGTTAATTGTGCTTGTATTATGATTCTTTGAAGCTCAATTGTTTCTGGAAGGTGGTTTTTCTTCTTAAATCCATCCATTTTACGTCTATAAAATGTCTATCCCATTTGCAAAAGAACATGTGAATGATTGTAACCCCCTCCTTTCTATGCGCATCTATGGTAAATGGTATGATCTAACTTATGCGATTTCTCCATACTCTGAGTACCCAAATGGCCAAGATTCCATATTTTCTTGCAATCCATGGCCATGTGAAAAAAATAGATGTTACAAACATACATATTTAAATCTAAAGTTAGAAGACTAAAAAAATGTACAAATTCAACTTATTTAAGAATATTACATATAAACTAATGAAAATCACAAAAGAAAAATACTAGTGACATGTAAATTCACTATGCATAGAATATAATGTGTCATATGATTCTCTCCCCAAGTTTTCTCATTTCTTTGATGAATTTTTTAATAGCTTCTTGAAATGCTATTGTGTCACGTTCCATGAATTTTTCCTTATCCGTAAAAAAAAATAAAGCAGAAAGTGACCTCCAACCACACTTATTCTTTCTAGCCAATTACTACCCTCCATTATTGTTATCATCTTTGCATCAATTATGTCTTCCTACAACCCTCAACATCCATGTACACATTTATTTTCAAGAAAATAACGTGCCTTAACACCTAACATTGATGTCTTTGCTGGAATATTACCTTGTGTACCTGACCTCTTGATATCTTTTTTAATTTTGACATGTCCACCATGCAAACTTTCTTTTCAAAGAACACATTCAATGGCCTCAATTGACTTTTTACTTTCAACTTGTGGAGTCTTGTTCCAAGCAATCAAAATAGATAAATACACCATTTTATCAAAAATTCTCACAAATGCATGCAAAGTGCACATGTTCACCCTAGTCAATGGTATGGGATGGATGGGATCTACATCAAGTTCATGTTGCTCATGATTAGGAGGAAGATTTTGAGGACAACTCAAAATACCACTTTTCCAACTACAATATTTTTGTTTTTTTTTTGCATGCAATATAAGCAACTATGTGTTGCATTTACACCATGAGAAATATTGTACATTCACTTGAGAGTTTTTAAATCAGTTGCAAGATTTCATTCCACAAAATATGAACCATATCCATCCACATTTTACTCTTATAGCATGTGAAGCCATAATTGATGGTAAAGATGTTTTGTTGAAAAAAAAAAATTAAATGAATAGTGGGACTCCTTGTTGACATGAAAAATTCCCAACCAAAAAAGTTGATATTCAGATTGAACTTGAAAATATTCATGAGTTGTCTTATCAAATTTTGGATCTAATGCATGATTCATTGAAGTGATTGAAACGCTTTCATATTTTCATTAGAGGAAATTTTAGCCTAAAAGTGCCCATGAAATTTTCACCTCATTTCCATGTCATAATATGTAAACCAATCAAAATCCTTTAAATTTTAAAAGAGGTACATGTATAGCAAGTGTAGACACTCGTTGGATGCAGAATTAAATTATGCATCCAACTTGAAATTTGAAATTTGAGTAAACAGTGTCTGAACTTGAAATTTGAGTAAACCTATAAGGAGATAAGCCAAAAAAACATTTAAAAAGTAGTTTTATTATTTTCCCTACGAAATTCATAACTCTTATTTTATTATTTTAACTAGTATTTTATTATTTTTCCTTAGGAGGCCACTTTTAGGCTGAAATTTTCTTTAATGTGGTTGTTGACTAAATCCATATCATTTTATTTTATGAAAACAATCAATTTACTACATTCCTCCTCAGTAGAGATGTTGTAGTACCTACCCATCAACTATAATACTCATTCAAGGTCAAACCGCAAGTTATTTTTTTAAACTAATGGAATAATTTCAGTTGATGTTTACTCTTTACTCTTACTTGCAACTTCATGCATTGCTTCCAATTGATATACATCTCCTAATGAATCAACTATTTTTTTATTTCATAGTGCATATTCTTTCTTCACATGATAACAGCAAGGAACCAAAATTTTATTAATGCCAACATTCAACATTCATTCTTTTAGAACTTGAAAAATATCTACATATGCTTCCCCACTAACCCCTATTTCATCACAAACTCCTTGAACATCCTTTACATTAATTTTTAAGTTTTCAATGAATCAGTCAACTTCTTATTTCCCCAAATCACCATATTTGGGTTATTTAATCATTGCCATAATGTCTTTTTTCTTTAACACAATTTTGCAAAAATCCATAGAATCTCTACAACTTGGATCTAAAATGGAATTTAATGCACAGACTCTTTTTCTAAAGGTACCTCCTGTCTTTTCCAAACATGAAATTTTTTTATCTATTCCTCCACCCCATTGGAGTTTCTTTCATTGTAGAGTCTCTTTTAGATATGTTAAATCTTAGTTTTCAAACTCTCATTTTATGTTAATGAGTTGGATGAGGATTTTTTTAATATTATATTTTCTTTTCATTGAGTCCTATATAATGGGTGACGATGCCATAATTGCATACTAAGGTCATGAATTTTCTATTCAAAATACATATGAAGGTCATGATTTTTCATATTCAAAATACATATGAAGATCACGAATTTTCTGTTCAAACTACATACAATTACCTTTCAAGATTTTATAGTATCCTAGAAGGAAAATTTTCCCATGACATATAAACATGCATAGTGATGTTATTGATTTTAAATTAGGATGAGAGATGGAACACAGGGTCAATTGGATACAATTATTCTTTTATCCAAAGATCCACATTTTTAGCTCCAAATTCCCATAAGGCATTACAATCAATGTTAGAGACCATTTCTAATTTTCTTATGGATCAGTTCCATATCCTTAAATTTATGCACAAAACATGGGGATATTTTCGTATGCAATCGACATGTGTTGGAGAGCCTTTTAAATAATCAAGATTATGAAAATCAAAACATAATAGAAATCACAAAATGAAAAAACCAACTAGCACAAGGAACAATTTCTAAGACCCTCTAAGAAAAATCCAACCTATGTAGATATGAATGCATACCTCGAAGTTATCAGGCATGTTGTACAATATGGTAAATCCAAATAAGCATGTATATCTGGATTTGAAGAAAACAACAATTAGATATAGTGAGCAGAAGAAAACCATAAAGTAGTCTTACAAAAACCAAGCGACTATCTTAGAAAAAGCAACCTTAGACACTAAAACCATGTTCAGAGTAACAAAAAGATAGCCTCGATCACATGCACATGAAATCCATACCCAAATACCATCAATGCACAAGACCATATAATTTAACTAGTGAATCCTGAAGTACCTTGGAAGCTTAACTTACCATGTTTATCAAGTTACATAGTCTATCATAGATCCACCTTAATGTTGGAACTTTTTAACTAGCATACATATATTTGAACGTTGGATATTTGCATGTTAACTTTAGATTTAATATACAGGAGTAGGATCAAACATGGTGATGTAAACATCAATCAATGAAACATAAATCCACCTTGGCCTTTTGTCTATTAAACTACCATGGTTCCATCTTAACCCACCTTGGCCTTTTATCTATTACACTATCATAGCTCCATCTTAACCTTGGATCCATCCATGATAAATTTGGCAATGTTAAGCATGAACAAGATCAAACAAAACAAATAAAACAAGGAAATATAAGCAACAACCATTTTTTCATAAATCCACTTTAACCTTGCATCTATTAAGCTATTAGAAATCCACCTTAACATCATAAAACCCCAATAAAAAAGGAGGGTGTAAAAAATCAACCAAGATAGAACAAATCAATCTTAACCTTAGATGTACCCATGTTAAACTTATATTTATTAAGAATAAAAATTGAATAATTCAAATAAATATCATATAGATCCAAAAAAAGCACATGCAAAGAGAAATAGAGTGATAACCTTATTTCTAATATGTGCTTTAAAAATCATGATTATCCAAGAGCAAAGCCACAAAAAAAGGATTCCATTAATGAAATTTAACCATACTATTAACATACTACCCCTAAAAATGTAATCACAATTTCACAATCGAACATAGAGGTTAAGGAAAAACTTGAGATTTACAAGTGTAGAAATATATAAATAGATTCAATTGATCTTGTAATGTACTAAAAAAAAATATTGAATCAATTATACCAATTGAGGAAACCAATTTCGATCGCACAATCACATAAACAAGTAAGAGAAAGAATTATGAATCGCACAACACAAAGATTTATCTGGGTAAAGCCTCAGCTAAAAACCTTGCTATATGTATATTGCATAAAGTCAAGAACATGAAACAATACAATGTTATTTCTCTTCCTGAGAAACCTCTGCACTCTGTTGACCGTCTCACATTGATCTAGGCAAAATCGATCCAATACTTAACCAATTACTTTCCTTTGTCTGACCATCCTGGCTTATGCATTCCTGAGGGAATTGAGCCCCTATTAAGTAGTAAATTCCCACTAATTGATTTTGCAATACGTCTAAGGAATATTGATGACCTTATGCATGACCTGCACAATTTTATAATTATACAACTGATATTTCTCTTCCCTTTAACTCCAATCTCAACTGGGACTTCCTTAGAACTGACATGCAATAACTAATTATAGTGAATTATCAGTTATCTGATTGATCACTTCATGTGAATTTTGGAAATGTTGTCATTGATGGCAAAGGAGGTAGCAGATGCAGAGACAGGAACAATTACAAGGAACAGAGGCAGATGTAGAGACAGGCAGAGGCAGAGGAAACGAATATAAAGGAGAAAGGCAGAGACACAGCTGTTATTGCAGAGAAACAGTTGTTATTCCGAGAATCTTTTACACAGCCGAGAATCGCATACTCCAACGACAAATTATTGCACTTTATATTCAAATGCGCAGCGTGAATGGAGCAGAACCATATTCAAATCCACAGTGTGAATGGAGTGGAACCATAGTCAAATGCGCAGTGTGAATGGAGTGGAACCATAGTCGTAACAGATGAAATCACAGCGGTGAAATGCGATGAATAGTTATTTATATATATAATTGAAATCGTGGAGGACCGGAACCTGGAGTAGAGAATGGAACCGTGACCGAGAGGAATAGTGACGGCGGTTTGGAGCGAAACCGTGGGTTTCATTGCACCACCATCCGTCGGGCAAGCGGTTTCCACCATTCGCAAGCTATTCCATAGACAGACTGACACGCGTCCCTGAGCGAATTGGAAAACCACCGTTTAAAGTGCGCCATCGCACGTTATACATCGACTGAAGATGCCGAGCGATATTGATATAGACCGTTGATCTGGAGGCTCGACATATAACGGTGATCGCTCGATGGACTTGGCCAAAGTTTAATGAAAGAGCCTGGAGGTTAACTAAGGTACGGTGCGTGTGGTTGATTGGTCTTTTGGTTGTATTGTGGGCTCGGGGCGGAGATATATAAAATGAATCCAGTTTATTAATGATGTTTATTAAGGTTTGATGGGTTAATAAAATAAGGTGGAAGACTAAGGTTTCAAATCTATAAAATATTGCCCGATTATCGTTAGACTCCGTTGTAATGGTTCCAATATTAAAGAACGTCGTAATATATATATATATATATATATATATTACGTATAATGGAATATGTGAACGTGGGTCAATATATGTATATTCCGAAGGTCAATTAATATGGTTTTAATAGCCAAAGTGTTATGCGCCTTATATGCAAAAGCCCAAACCATATATATATATAAAGGCAGGGTGCAATGCATCGTGGACCCGGAGCCAAAGGACGATATACATTTATACACTGTGCTAAAGTCATAAGGTTGGGTTTTTATTATGGTTTGACCACAGTTTTGAAGATGCCGAGAGTTGATTTTACCAAAGGTTCTGTAGTTGAAACTATTAAAAAGGTGTTTTAAATTTAAAGACTTTGGAATATGTGGGTCCAGATATATATAGCCCCATGTGAAATATTGTAAAGATTGAAAAATGAATGAATTTATATGTATGGTTTTATAACCATGGAAAAATGAAATATTCACATTAATTCATTTTTGCACAGATTTAAAATCAGCAGGTATATATGCAACAGGTGCACAAAAGCACAGTGAACATGTGAATAAACACAGGGATAAAAGCATGGGTCTGACAAAGGTAAACAGAGATTACAGGTTTGACAGGTATACATTCACAGGTGCACACAATTACAGTGAACCGAAGTACACAGAACAATCACTCAACAACTACAGAAAAGGCAAAGCCAGTAAATCCAAAATCCAGAAAAGAAGCTGAGTGGAATTGAGATGTATAATTGAAAAATGTAAATGTAAATATTTTTTATTGTTTGTGATGCAAAGGAAAGTATCCTAAGGAAAAGAAAACTCCCACTGTAGCATGGAAATTTGTACATATTGGTATATTTTAAAATTGAGTTGGATAGAGGAATAAGAAGACAGAAGCCGAAGAGTCATGACTGTTCACTCCAAATTCCTTGTGAAATACAAACATTCATGTGAGGATATCTATATATAATATCAATTTGATATGCGCAAAGAGGTTAGAGAGAGAAAATATAGAGAAGGCAGAGTATAGAAGTGTAAGGCAGAGAATATTAAGAAAATAAGAGCAGAAAGAGAAGCTACAGAACAGAGTTGATATCTGAGGTAAATCAGCAAACATTCAGTTTGAAAATTGAGGAAGTTGGAGCTTCCCTATCAAGTTGTAGCTTGATAGCTGTCAGTTGTAGCTGACTGAGGTTGGAGCCTCCTTTAGGTTGGTGCCTGCAGAAAATTGAAGGGAGTTGGTGCTTCCTTGCAAGTTGTAGCTTGCAGAATTGAGGTTGGAGCCTCCTATAGGTTGGTGCCTTCAGAAAAACAGTGGTGAGAGGGAGTTGGAGCTTGCCTTTGCATCACAACAATAATAATATGTGGTTTTCTCCCTTTATGGGTTTCCACTTATATCTGGTTTCTCTGTGCATGATGTTTATGTGTTGATCTGATTTATATCAACTGCTTAATACCTGCTGCTCTCATATTAAGTCTGTTGTTATATTATATTAATACTTGTTGCTCACATTCTAAGCTTACTCACATATTAAGTTGGATATAAACTGAAGGTGTAAATAAGGTTTAATAGAAAGTTTAAAATATCATGAATGTGTTAAACTGATTCACCCCCCCCCCCCCCCCTCTCAGTTTAACTAAGGGTTCAACAGTGAATTAAATCAGATTTAATTCACTAGACCTCGCACTAGCTCATCCATCAATTAGAACTAGTTAAATTGATTTTAACTCAAATAAATTGAGTTAACTAATTACAACTCAAAATAAACTCATTCAGGGCTCCTAAAAAGTAGGATACACTCCACATGCCTCTAGTTTGATCCTCAAATTGAATTAACTGAGCTAACTAGGTCTTCCTGACTCAATTAACACTTATAAGTTTTCATGTGATGTGGAACTATAATTTAATTCTAATTTAATTAAGGGAAAATTAAACTAGAAGCCTCCTATGTGCCATTTTCAATATTTCTTGTTGCCAATTTTCAACACTTCTAAAAAAGAAAGGAATTCAATATACACTGATCTGGTACCTTTGGAATGTTTTGCATGCAACAATTCTCTAGTGCTCTTTGATACTATAACTTTTGAAACCAAACTAAATCAGTATGATATGTCTGTCTCCAGAGTCTCTAACTACAACTAGCTACTACATTATCTACTGAAAATTATGTGTTGTTGTTGACTCTGCATCTATGCCATCTGCACTGCTGCCAACTCTGATATGCGCTCTAGTATTTGACATTTGTCACTCTGACATATGAATTCATAAATCACCACTGATCCATCTTTCTACTGCGTACTATGGGCTCTCGTAGCAATGTAATGTTCCATGAGACAAGACATATCAATGGAGCCTACCCAAATTTATTCTCTTGGGATTATGAGTTCACATCGCCCCACCTCTCACTTGGAGGTATGGCTGCATGTGATCCCTCTGACCACCTAGCTTGAATTTTCCCCCTACTTGAGGTCTTTGATTGATTGGATGCCTCCACTTGGTCTCCTCTCTTCTTCTCCAATTGTGGCTACTCCACAACCTTTTGAGGCTTCATGTTGAGAGGTAATTTATGCTCCCTCTCAACCACCAAGTCTAACCTTTCCTTTGCTCCTCAAATATTTGCATTCAACTTCAACCTCGAGAGAATATAGGTTCTCGACTCACACACTGATCTACTTCGCCTGTCTCATGGTGATGTGTCTAAGCAAAATCTTTCATTTTCTAAATATCACATCACAGCCACGATCTTCCAATACCGCTACGGAAACACGATTATTCTTTAGTCACGGAACAAACAAAACATTTTTCAATATGGGATTGGATCCAAACTACCTATGAAAGGTAATTTTACATATTCTAGCTACACTATACCTCCCGTCATCTCCAAAACATATGTTTTGTTGGAGGTCCTTCTCCTCCAAGTCACAGAAGAGATCTTTATTTCTCGTCATATCGAACAAGTCTATGTTGTCAAGATTCCACATGAATCCCATTATAGTGTTGGTCGTGCATGAAATGAGAGTAAAATTAAGATCAAACTGTGAAGCTAGAGATTCACCTGCTGCTGCAACTGAGGGCTCCTTCTTGCTTGCCTTCTGTGAACATTTCATGGCATAATGCTCGTACTCGTGCCAGTGAAAACACTTGATCTTGTACAAGTCTCTCTTTCCCTCTTCACCTTGGGACTTATTTCCCTTGGCTTTCTTGACTTTTATGGCTAATGTAAAATCTTATTCTTTGTCTTTGGAAGAGGTCTCGTCTCTGGTACTCCACCTTATCTCTTCTTGTACCAATTTGGACCACAATCGCTCCCACCATGATAACTTATCCCTCCCATTTATCGAATCTTGGTAGTTTTTCCAACTCTTGGGAAGGCCTATAAGTGTTAGGCTCATCAAATCATCCTCAGTAATGGTAACACGAACAATTCCAAGCTCATCTTGACATTGAGTGAACTTCATAAAGTATTTTGGTATTGTCTCGCCCTCCTCCATCTTGATATTTCTGAGATTGTCCTTCAGCGCCATCTTCCTGTGGTTGCGTCTGTTCTAAAACAGATCTATTAAGTCCTTCCACATAGCATATGGATTTTCCTTTCCATGGAGGTTTGATACAATATGATATCAAACTCCTTCTATCAGAATCCTTCTCGCCTTTGCTACATTCTTGTTCCATGAATTAATATTTTTAGTATCTGCTGTTGCGGACTTGGGAATATCACTGTTGATGAATTCCTTTAAATTTTTGTCCTCCAACACTTCCTCCATCCCATCCTTCCATTCTATGTAATTTTAATTTCCCTCAAGGGCATATTCAAGTCTCAAGCCAGTGAAAGGCATCTTGATCTGTTGTTGGTTTTGAAGAATAAATCTGCAAATTTGATTCACATAATCGAAACAAAATTTGGTTCTTCTCTTCTATAGTGATTCCTGCTCTAATACCATGTATAAATATCTAAATATATTCAACTGATCTTTTAATATACTAGAACAAAATGAATCAATTATACTAATTGCGGAAACCAATTTCAATCACGCAATCACATAAACAAGTAAGAGAAAGAATTATCAAATGCACAACACAAAGAGTTTTATGGGGAAAGCCTCAGCTAAAAACCCCACTATCTGTGTATTTCATAAAGTCAAGAACATGAAACAATACAATGATATTTCTCTTCCTGAGAAACCTATGCACTTTGTTGACTGTCTCACACTGATCTAGGAAAATTAGTCTAATACTTAACCAATTCCTTGCCTCTATCTAACCAGCCTGGCTTACACATTCCAGAGGGAATTGAACCCCCATTAAATAGTAAATTACCCTAATTGATTGCGCAATACATCCAAGACATCCTAAAGACCACATGCATGACTTGTACAATTTTATAATTATACAACTAATAGTTCTCTTCCCTTTAACTACAATCTCAACTGGGCCTTCCTTAGAATTGACATGCAAAAACTATTTATAGTGAATTATCTGTTATTTTATTGATCAATGTGTTGGCCTGTGACCACACACAAAGTGGAGAAGGAAAAAGGAAGGTAAATCCTAACTGTCAAAGAGATTCAAATGAATCTATCTACCTTTTAATTTAGTTGAAAGAGGAAAGTGTCACTGATTAAGTGTGATGGTGAGAGAAATCCTTACTTCCCTCATTCATTCCATCTACCCCCCTTTCTACCCTTCATTTGTCCTAATTCTGAACTCCAACGCTCTAAATACCATTTATCTTTTTTCATTTTTATTTTCTCCAAGTCATTCCCTTTTATTTCATGACCTCACACTCAAATTTATTTTCGCATTGGCCAAATCCAAAAATCCTTTAATTTTCATCTCGTACAAACCTTTCGAAATGCGATATGCAATGAAGTGGGACCCATTCACCTGCCACACTTCCTTTCATTTCATTTCCCTTAAAAATAATTAAACCTTACCATCTGCTTTCCTGATTCCCTGGTTGCAATTAAAGTGGGGCCATTTCTCCTTGACACGTCACCTTTTCCCCATCATCCATCGCACATCGCTAAATATAAACTTCGCAGATCGATGATTATAAATTTTCATGCTTCACATAGTTTGTAACTTACCTTTTAAGCGCCCGCAAAGTATCTTGTTGTAATGCGATGCGGGGCCCCACCTCCATGTGCCACGTCATCTTCCCCACTCACGCACTTTACACTTCACAGGTTTTAACGTTTAACCCTCGCCTACTCCCACATAAAACTTACACTCTACGATTTTTAGGCGCAGGTCCCACTGCCTTGCCACATCATCAATAGCCCTCCCGTGGCCTGTCGTTTACCCATTTCATTGATAAAAAGTCCTGCTTAATTCATCTATGCTTCCGCCATTCATGCCCCCTCTAAAATCCAGTTTCGATTTGCAATTTAAAACACAACATGGGATTTTGGGTGGAACCTACAATATGGTTTATTCAATTTCCATGGGATAACGTCCACTAAAGAGTTCAGCACGCACAACACAACTGTATATTCCACAACGGGAAGTGGAAATCATGAGCATTAGAGAGTGGAGGTCTTCAGACAATAGGTGAAATCATATGATAAAGTTTGGACCACTCACCTGTTCTCAGCCATTCCTTGCCACTCCTTTGAAGATTCCTGACCAACTGTTTTGTTCTTTTTACTGATTATAAGTAATTTTTTGCTAGTAAAATCCCAATTTTACCCAATTCTGTTTTGATTTTTATGTTGTAGGAGTTATTTCTCGATGCATGCTCTGATAGTTTGTTAGGATATTTTGGTTTTCACCTATGTGGGTCGATCATGACAGAATATTTGGTCATAAACCCTTGAGGGGAACTCTATATGTAGTGAGTTCTAAGATGAAAGAAAGGTTCAGGAATTTTGAAGAATCTTGCTGTAGTTTTGTATGATTGTGCTCCCTGTGCCCCGAGACACATATTTGGGAGATTTTTTTTAAATTAATATGAATACAGAGCTAATATTTGGATTCCTGATGGAGCAATGAGTAGTATGTATATGTTTCCTTCAGTTATCAGTAATGTCCTCTTTATGTGTAATCAACTTTCATGCTATTCTTCCTTGATGGTTCGTGCAATTTAGCTACCAATGGTCTACAATTTTATTCATGAATTCGTGTTTGCATAAGGCTCAAGTGTTAATGCTCATGTATTAAGCTTCTTGCACTCCCTTAATTCACGCTCCACTAACCTCTGTTTTTGTCCATATCTCATTCATATATGTTTCCTCTGAGTTCATAATAGACAGATTCTTAAATCTCTTAAGTGTAGAAACTTGCTGAATAATGAAGATTTATCCACTGAGATTATCCTGATCATACATTAATTCGAATTCATGTATAACACATAACCTCTTCTACAATCAATCATCAATTTGCGGAAATAGAAACAGTCGCATGCGCACATAAACACAATATGTAATGGGGAAAGCTTATAGCTGAAAACCCCCAGCTATTTATATATTATAATAGAAGAGAAACATGTAACAATCTCAGTACAATACTCCTCACAAGTACTCAGTACTGTCTCCAAAAGTTACACACAAACTAGCTCAGTTTTGAACAAGTCAAGGGTTCAAAACTCATCCACTAATTTCCTGCCTCTATTGCGCAATCAAGGCTGGTGTAATGAGAGATCCAAGTTCGAATGTCACTGGCTCCAACTGCGCAATCATCATTGGCAATCTCCTCCAATGCTTGTGCAAATCTCATGCACAACTGTTGTCGCAACTAATAGCAAACTCACCCTTTCATCTACCTCTTCCACTGGTCTCCACTGAACTGTCCATGCACTGTAGTGAACTGATGTGCTCTTGAGTTGAATAATGAGTTAATAATTAGTGAATTAAATAATATTTAATTCACTCCACTCATTACTAGTTGATTAGCTAGTTAAACTAATCACAACTAGTTCAACTAAGTTAAACCGAACACAACTCCACCAACTATCTCATCAACTCCACCAAACTCTGCCACCGAAGTCCTAACTGAAGTCAACCATGCATGAGCTCACCAAACCCCAAGGAATAGTGTAATTCCTTCTATCAGATGCATGGGCCACATCCGTAGCTCCAATTGAATTGCTGTATGAGAATAAACTGAAGTTTAGAGTCCAAATATTATTAAGGGCTAATAATATTTGACTGACCTATTTTTAGACAGGCAGTCTAAAAATAGACTTCGACCTGTATGTCTAAAAATAGAGGTCTATCTATTTTTACCAACTCGACCAATCATCCAAGAATAGCATACTGCAACTCCTAGACCATGCTCCATATGTCTAAAAATAGACATAGTCTAAAAATAGACTTTGCGCCAAAAATAGCCTGCGGGCCCACTTAGTGAAGGCCACTTCATTTCACTAAGCTCCATCATCTTGTTGCATTTTCAACACTCCCTCTCAACAAGATATGGTTTATCTGCAACCCCTATCCTGCCTCTGTGGAATTCGAACTTGCTCCTGGTGAGCGCCTTCGTCAAGATGTCAGCATCCCGATCCTCCGTGGGAACATATGAAAGTAACATGATTCTCCGCTGAACACAATCTCTGATATGATGGTACCTGATGTCGATGTGTTTGGATCTATCATGAAATACTGGATTAGCCGAGAGTTTAATGTAACTCTGGTTATCACAATAAATCACAGTAGGCTCCAAGTGCAACCCGAACAATCCAACGAGGGTCTTCCTCATCCAAATAGCCTCGCATGCAGCCAAGCTTGCTCCCATGTACTTGGCCTCTGCTGAACTGAGTGCCACAGATCTCTGCTTCCTGCTGTACCAGGAAAATTATGTCGACCCAATGCTGAAAACTCCTCCAGATGTGCTCTTTCGATCCGTTGGGCTCCCTGCCCAATCTGCATCAGTGAAGCCGGAAAGCTTCGCTCCATCCTCCTGTCTGTACCATAGACCATATCCTGATGTGCCACTAAGATAACGCAATACATGCTTGCCTGCCTTCCAAAAGAGATTGGTAGGCTTAACCATAGCTTGCGAAAGCTGGTTAACTGCATAGCATATATCGGGTCGTGTATTGACCAGATACATAAGCGACCCCACCAACTGTCGATAGACAGTGGCATCCACTACCTCAGCTGAAGTAGCATCCTCCTTCCTCCAACCACCAGGAAGAGGAGTGTCAACAAGCTTGCAGCCTTGCATGTTGAACCTCTCCAGAATCTCCCGGGCATACTTGCCCTGAGAAACAAACAGTCCTCCACTGCACTGCCAAATCTCCAATCCCAGGAAATAATGAAGGAGGCCCAAGTCCTTCATCTCGAACTCTCTAGCAAGGTCCTCCTTGCATGAAAGTATCAACAGCTCATCACCCGTCAAAATCAGATCATCTACATACAATACAATGATCAGCAGCTTCCCCTCCACCACAATCTGGTACAGGTTAGGATCCGCCTCACTCTTGGAGAATCCAAGCCCAGTGAAATAACTGTCTATCCGTGTGTACCAAGCACAAGGTGCTTGCTTCAGCCCGTATAGTGCTCTCTTGAGTCAGCACACATGCGACTCACTGCTGAAAATCTCGAAACCTTCAGGTTGCTCTATGTACACCTCCTCCTCAATGACTCCGTTGAGGAACACAGTCTTCACATCCATCTGATGGATGTGCCATCCCATCTGCGCTGAGAGAGCTAGGATCATCCGTATGGAAGAGTACCTTGCGACAGGTGCAAAGGTCTCCTCATAATCGATCCCCTCGATCTGTGAGAAGCCACGGGCGACAAATCTCGCCTTGTACTTCTCCACACTCCCGTCAGCTACCTGCTTCACTTTGTAGATCCATCACGAACCCACCACTGATTTCCCCACCGGTCTTGGGACAATCTCCCATGCACTGTTCCTGACGATCGAATCATATTCTTTGATCATGGCATCAACCCATGCGGGTTCCTCCACAGCTTCCTCAAAAGAGGATGGCTCTGTCACAACACATTGACTCACAAGAGCCATGTATCCAGTGTACCGATCCGGTGACTGTCTCTGTCTGCGCTGTGCCGTAGGTGGTCCTACAACCTTCTCTGCATCCCGAGCCAGTCGCTCAGCTTCTGTAGTGCGCATGCGCCCTCTGATGGTTGGCGCTGCCTGGGTGGTTTCTTCCACCTCCTGAACCTCCTCTTGTGGCTGATCCACATCCCGAAGCTCCTCCTTAGGAACTAACAGCTCCTCATCTGCATGCAAGTGTAGCTCCCTCTCAAGCGAACACTGCATGGCTTTCTCCTCCTGAAACTTGATATCCCGTCGCACAACAGTCTTGCGACTGTCTGACAAATACACCCGATAGTTGTGGGGTGTATCAGTGTACCCCACAAATATTCCAACCTCTACGGTCGGATCCAGCTTCCTTCTCGCATCCTTCGTCACATGCATGTAGACAGGTGAACCAAAAATTCTCAAATGAGAAATGTCAGGTCTCTTACCAGAATAAGCCTCCTCCGGTGTACTCATGCCAAGAACCTTGTGAGGACAACGGTTCTGCACATACACTGCTGTATTGCATGCCTCAGCCCACAAGTGAAGGGGTAGGCCCCGATCATGCAACATCGCCCGTGCAGCACCCACGATCGTTCTGTTCTTCCGCTCAGCCACCCCTTTCTGCTGTGGGTTATGGGGTGCGATGAGCTCTCTCCGAATCCCTTCGCACCGCAAAGTCCTTGAATCCAAGTATTGAATTCACCACCATTGTCACTCCTAAGAGCCTTCACATGCTTCCCCGATTCCTTCTCAACCAGCGCCTTGAACTCACAGAACTTGGAGTATGTCTCGCTCTTCTTCTGCATGAAGAAGATCCAGCACTTCGAGAGAAATCATCAACAAAGATCACATAGTACTTGTGCTTTGCTGTCGAAGCTACTGAGAAAGGACCACACACATCTGTGTGAACTCTCTCAAGGATCATCGTGGCGCGACTATCCTTCTCGTGAAAGGTGGCTTTCACATACTTTCCCAAGGTACACCCCTTGCACTGATCTGACTGCGCAAGAGTGCCCTTAGGAAGCCCAGTAGAAATCTGCTGCAGGATTTTCAAAGCTCCATGGTGAAGGTGGCCCAATCTCCTGTGCCACAGTTCGCCCTCATCATCCCGGCTCACCACTTCTCCCGCCTTGCATGCCATTGTTGCGCAGCCATCTACTTGCAACTGATAAAGGTTCTTGACTCGAACCCCTATCTTCCGGGTCTCTCCAGTTGTCTTACTACGCAGGAAGGCTTTTCCTTCGCTGAAGACCACATCATACCCCTTGTCTTCCAACATTGCCACAGAGATCAGGTTCTTCATCAATCCTGGAACATGCAAAACTTCCTTCAGTATGAAAGGTTTACCAGACTCCCTCTCAAAGGAAATGGTACCGATACCAGTCGCACTGTATCTACCATCATCGCCCATCTCGATGTGCACTCCAAGATCTTTTTCCTCTAGATCTGAAAACAGATCTCGATCTCCGGTCATGTGAAATGATGCACCACTGTCCAAGAACCAAACTGATCCCACCACACTTGAAACCAAGCATGAGATCAGTGAAAAATCCAGTTCGAATTGAGAAGCCAATGCCTCTCCCGCTGCAGATCCAACAACCTTCTTATTTTTCTTCTTCTGCGGACAATTTGTGGCATAGTGTCCGTGCTGGTGACAGTGAAAACACTTCACCTTGGACATGTCTTTCTTCTTGCCTTTCGCACCAGACTGAGAAGCCTTCTTGCTCTTCCCCTTCTTTGCTTTGGCAGCCAAAGCGCAATTTTCTTCATCAGATACCTTTGATGAAGATCCGTCCGTGGTAGTCCTCCTTATCTCCTCCTGCATGAGATCCGCCCAAAGGCGCTCCCATCCCGGCAACTTCTCCCGACCATTGACACTATCTTGATATGAATGCCAAGCCTTTGGAAGACCAAGGAGAGCCAGGTCTACCATATCCTCTTCTTCGACAGTCACCCCCACACTTCCCAGCTCATCTCTGCATTGAGTGAACTTCGTGAGGTACTTGGTGATACTGTCGCCTTTCTCCATCTTAATGTTTCTGAGCTTATCCTTGAGCGCCAGCTTCCTTTGGTCGCTCTTACTCTGGAATAGATCTGTCAACGCTTTCCACATTAAATATGGAGAAGCTTTTCCATGCAGGCTGGATACAATGTGATCCTTCACGCCCTCCAACAGAATCCTTCGACATTTCGCCATCTTCTTTTGCCAAGCCTCGACTTCAGCAGGATCAGTGGGCTTTTGGACATCCGTATCTACGAACTCCTTCAGTCCATTATCTTCTAATACTGCCTCCATCCTATCTTTCCATGCAACATAATTCGAACTGCCTTCAAGAGCATATTCGAGTCGCAAACCGTTGAAAGACATTTTCAACTCCGGCACCAAGAAAACAAACTGCTGCAAAATTCGAATTCCAAACTCAAAAAATCAACTGCTTCTGGATCTGTGAGAACAAATTATTTCTAGCACAGAGATCGACTGTAAGGGCATTTACTGGATATATCACCTTTCAGAGAAAGGATGGATCCAGAGGCTACCTAGCCCATTACAGACTCTGTCTACCGAAATAATATTGTAATCACTGCAATAGATCCCGATGATCAATTCGCTCCGATACCATGTAGAAATTTGCTGAATAATGAATATTTATCCACTGAGATTATCCTGATCATACATTAATTCGAATTCATGTATAACACATAACCTCTTCTACAATCAATCATAAATTTGCGGAAATAGAAACAGTCGCATGCGCACATAAACACAATATGTAATGGGGAAAGCTTATAGCTGAAAACCCCCAACTATTTATATATTATAATAGAAGAGAAACATGTAACAATCTCAGTACAATACTCCTCACAAGTACTCAGTACTGTCTCCAAAAGTTACACACAAACTAGCTCAGTTTTGAACAAGTCAAGGGTTCAAAACTCATCCACTAATTGTCTGCCTCTATTGCGCAATCAAGGCTGGTGTAATGAGAGATCCAAGTTCGAATGTCACTGGCTCCAACTGCGCAATCATCATTGGCAATCTCCTCCAATGCTTGTGCAAATCTCATGCACAACTGCTGTCGCAACTAATAGCAAACTCACCCTTTCATCTACCTCTTCCACTGGTCTCCACTGAACTGTCCATGCACTGGAGTGAACTGATGTGTTCTTGAGTTGAATAATGAGTTAATAATTAGTGAATTAAATAATATTTAATTCACTCCACTCATCACTAGTTGATTAGCTAGTTAAACTAAACACAACTAGTTCAACTAAGTTAAACCGAACACAACTCCACCAACTGTCTCATCAACTCCACCAAACTCTGCCACTGAAGTCCTAACTGAAGTCAACCATGCATGAGCTCACCAAACCCCAAGGAATAGTGTAATTCCTTCTGTCAGATGCATGAGCCACATTCGTAGCTCCAACTGAAGTGTTGAAAGAGAATAAACTGAAGTTTAGAGTCCAAATATTATTAAGGGCTAATAATATTTGACTGACCTATTTTTAGACAGGCAGTCTAAAAATAGACTTCGACCTGTATGTCTAAAAATAGAGGTCCATCTATTTTTACCAACTCGACCAATCATCCAAGAATAGCATACTACAACTCCTAGACCATGCTCCATATGTCTAAAAATAGACTTTGCGCCAAAATAGCCTGCGGGCCCACTTAGTGAAGGCGACTTCATTTCACTAAGCTCCATCATCTTGTTGCATTTTCAACATTAAGCCTATCTCTCGTGGGTTCCTTCTCCATTCTCTCTCAACGCCTCTCCATATTTTTAAGATCTCTTCTCATTGTTTTATGCTTGGCCCATTTTAAATCCATCTAGCCTCACAGCCTCCCCAGCCCTCTCACATTTTGGGGAATTCACATGAATTAGGCTCAAATGGTCTTCTCCTTTTTTGAACCACCAAAATCATTATTCTCTTGACCCATATTCTGTCAGAGGCATTTATGCAATTGTCCACACTTAACCTCTGATTTTAAGATGTCCTACGCACTGGTCTTTTGTAACTCAAGGCTGTCTCTAGGAGCTACAACACACTGCATGTGAATTAAAGCAGATTTAATTCATTGTACATCTCACTATCTCATCCATCAATTAGAAGTAGTTAAACTGATTTTAACTCAAATAAACTAAGTTAACAAATTATAACTCAAAATAAACTCAACTAGGGCTCCTAAAAAGTAGGAGACACCCTACATGCCTCTAGTTTTACCCTCAACTCGACATAGCTGAGCTAACTAGTTATTCATGACTTAGTTAACATGTACAATCTTTCATGTGATGTTGAATTATAATTTACTTCTAACTTAATTAAGGAAAAATTAAACTAGAAGCCTCCTGGGTGCCATTTTCAATATTTCTTGTTGTCCATTTTCAACAATGAGTAGTTTAAGTCCATACTCACTTAAATGTGTGTGCATGTTGTGACCAACTTGTAGATGTGTCATTACCTATCAACATGAGAAAAAACAACAAGGAAACAATAAAGGAGATCTAGATTATGACAAGCTCATAAATTTTTGTTTTTACTAAATGTTTTTAGTCAACATGAGTAAGTCATAACTATTGTAGATGATATATTATATGGGAAAAAAATTTCTTCCATGTCACAAAGGGTTCCCTTTGGCATAAGAGGTCATTGTTGAGAGGTATTTATTCCACTAAGGTCATGTAGAGCACAAGCAAGAGATTACTTTTGGGAATACTTGAACCATAATAAACAAAAATTCACCAAGACCATAAGCCAATGTTGACACTCATATTTTCCGTTCCACAAAATTTGATTACATTTTTTAATAACCTTATAAAATTCCCTCTTCAAGTACTGAAAACACTAACATTGTCCCTACCTCATTAACATGAACTAGGTATACACCCAAGTCATATTTTTCCAACCTGCTAGGTGCTCATCTTCATCAATTCTCACCTTTAATAGACACTTAAGGGTGGTCTCGTGCTTATCCTCCTCCACTATAAATTTTAGTAGAATAAGATTCCTTTCTTGTAAAATAATCATCTACTCACATTTGGATTTTATTTTATTGTGTTCTTGGTGATTCCCGTTGTATCAGATCTAGTTGAGAGATCAAGGAAATGGGTTTCAACAGAAACTGCTTACTCAAATCTGAAGGATGAAGTAAAACCTTAGTTGGTAGATATCAGAAGTACATATGATATTACAAATATTGGTTCTCCATATATCTCAAGTTTCAATAAAAAAAAAGGATGTATAGGTGACCTACATAGGATATGGATGAATTTTTGTATGAGATAAGGAAAATATTCAGTGAGCTATCTCAAACAACATTGTACACTATTCACATGAATGATGGAAATTCAAGAAGTAGCTTAAACATTGAAAATAAATGGTTTCAAGGAAGTATATGCAATTCAAGATGGATTCTGTTAAACACACACATGGTGTATGAGAAGATAAAACACACAAAGGGAAAGATAGGCATTCATTTATCCTCTATTACACATAAATGTACATTTATATTACATTAATGTGACTCTTGGATTCATCTTCCAAGGTCACTTGGACTCCTTTGTGACTTTTCACCTTCCACACCTGCCCATGGAGGATTAGGTGTGCAACATTCCCCACCTTAATCCGAAGGGGTATGTGTAAGTCCAAGAAGAGATTTGTAATACAAATTTGCAAAGCATGCATGGAAGCGCTTAGGCTGAATCAGCTCTCTGAAATGTTTTCATAAAGAGGTGGTTTAAGGATGACCACCAACACTGGAATGCAATGCTTATTATAGTTCCCAGAACTCTTCCAAAACTGGAAAGAAGCTAAGGGCTTCTGCTAGAGGAAGTGTCCCTCATATTTGAAAGGGAGAATTTCAACCTAAAAGAAGGGAAGTCTACAGCCTGTGATGGTTTAAGGATCACCACAAACACTAGAATGCTTGATGCATTTCCTGGAACTCTACCAAGGCTAGCAAGAAGCTGAAGTCTTTTGCTAGAGGAAGTGATTTGAATTCTTTGAAGAGGAAGAATGTGAACCTCACATGGATGGTTTAAGGTTGTCCATCAACCAAAGGCATGGTCATGGGCATCCGTGTCTCTGGCTACAACTCTAAATCTGGAATGAAAAATTGTGGCTCAGGCTCGCTTGAACTATTGTCTCTGGCTACAACTCTGAATATGGAATGAGAGATTATGGCTCAGGCTTGCTTGATGTGGTTTCGAAGCTTGTAGATGACCACCATTTCCCCCCTGTCAGGTACAAGGTGATATGATGACGAAAACTCAACTGCAAGATTGTTCAATATTCTAGAACAAGTTCTTACATGCGACTTAAACATCTTCTTGGTTGTTGATGCCCATTGCCAAGAAGCGATCCATCCAAGATGAATCTTTGTTCTTGCAGGAGGCTTGTTTCTGAAGCATTTGTGTGAAGAATGGGTGTGCCAACCACAGTGCTTGCATGGGTGAAGATCAAAACAGTGATCTTTAATACAGCCAACGCGATCACAGTGTTGGAATTTTACAATTTGTTGTTTTTGTTGTGGAAGTGGAGAAGGATCTGGAACAGCTGCATGTGAACTATCATAAAGAAATCCGGCACTTTGAAATTTGATGAGCTTGGAGTAGTCTAGAATATGAAAGGATAACTCCTTGTCATATCCAAGATCTGTTCTGTGCTTCTTGTGGACAAGTTGTTCCCAAGGTCTGATGATGGGCCTGGGAGGTGTAGGCTGAGCTACTACATGTGCATGTAAATCTACTCTTATACAAGGAACTGAATGTGAATCAACTGTAACTTTATATTCTTGCTTCCGATGGGAGTCCTTCTCAATTTTCTGAACAGAAACAGGTTCAGAATGATGACTCTTTTGTTGAAGTTCATCTTGCTGAAGCTGAGACTCCAACTACAAAAACTCAATCTTTTCTTGTGCATCTTACAAGAAAGTTTGAATATTAAAAAGAGTGTTCTTGCTCATTTTTACCATATCATGAACACTGGAATGAATGAGGTTATTCAACAACTCTAATGCATCATTGATTTTAGCCATTTTCTCAACAACTCAAAGTTACACTTCAAACATTGGTTGCAACTATTAATGAAGAAGCAATATCCACTCACAATGTTAGTACAATACAATGTCACTGCAAATATTTTGTAAATGTGCAGCAAAAACCACTGTGCAATAACCCTTTAAGGCAGATGATTTCTCTCTTCTTCAAAGAACTGTTTTACACCAACAACTCTAATTCAACAAAAAGATATTCACAAGCTTGGATGCTTCACTATCGATGAGCAGATGGTCTTGAGCTTGCTATATTACCTCACAATAAAGACAAAGGCAAAACTATGAGTGAATTTATGATGCCACTGCTATTTTGAAAATGATGACCAATTTTCAACATTTTCCTTCACATTGTTAATATCTTTCAGAGAGTCACCCTTCTATACATGCCACAAATCTTGGTCACCTTTTTATAATAGAGAAACATACAGCAAAAAATTCACTCTTCACTATAGAAAATCAATATATCCATTTATTCATATACCATCTCCTCTCTCTCTTTTCTCTCTTTTTTTTCTTTTTTTGAAAAAAAAAATTTGGGGGAAAAACAGAGGTATTATCTGGGGGAGGTGAAAACTGGGGGAGGTGATTTCAAGAGAGGGTGTTCTCTGGGGGAGGTGATTTATGGGGGAGGCGACTACTGGGGGAGGTGATTTTTGGGGGAGGTGTAACTGTAAAGAAATAAATTAATGTTATGGCAAAAAATCAAGTGAATGCAGAGGGTCTGCGTGGGAGGGGAGGGGAGGGAGGGGCGAACGGCTGTGAGAGGCTGAGGTGTGGGAGTGAGGGGTTTTTGTGGGAGTGTGCGTTGAGGGGGAAGGGCAAAGGCAAAGAGAGAGCGAGGAGTGAGGGAGCAGGGATGGTGAGAGGGGAGGGCGGGGAGTAAAACTCATAATTTTCCAGAATGTTGAATGGTAGGAGTAGTACACAAAGTGCCAGGAGCAGTAAAAACTGAATGCAGCAAGGAGCAATGAGAAACCTGCAGACTTTAAAATTCACAGAATTTCAAATTTAGGGATATGGCAGTACACAACGCTGATTTTTGCAAAAATAATTTCTGAACATAGAAAAATAATGAACCCAACAGAATAATTTCTGAATGCTGCAAAATATTTCTAAATGCTGCAAAAAATTTCTGAATGCAGCAAAAGAAGATTTCTGAATGATGCAAAAATGCACAGGATTTTTGCAGGTTTACACAGGCCACAAAAAAAAAATGGCTCACACAAGATTGAGCTGGTTATGAACGTATCAGCTCCGATACCATGTTAAGCACACACATGGTGTATGAGAAGATAAAACACACAAAGGGAAAGATAGGAATTTGTTGCTCCTCTATTACACATAGATGTACATTTATATTACATTAATGTGACTCTTGGATTCATCTTCCAAGTTCACTTGGACTCCTTTGTGACTTTTCGCCTTCCACACCTACCCATGGAGGATTAGGTGTCCAACAGATTCAAAGGAAGTAATTGTTGGCAAGAAGTTGGAGAAATAATTTTTTTCAAAAAATGTACATGTAGACACTAGAAATGGTGCAATTGTTTCTCAATATCATAAAGTTAATATCTATGCCTTTCTAGCTATAGAAATAGAAACTTTAAAAAATAAGGAAATATGAATTCACAATATTTCCATCTACTTTTGGCTCAAAAGATAGGATTAATTCAACACCTCAGTTTGTTATATTTGAGCCTCTTATTGAGTTCCTTTCATCAATCAAACCATTGTCACAAAATT
Organism: Pinus albicaulis; assembly: GCA_034641835.2. Taxonomy (NCBI): domain Eukaryota; kingdom Viridiplantae; phylum Streptophyta; class Pinopsida; order Pinales; family Pinaceae; genus Pinus; species Pinus albicaulis. The sequence goes on along the minus strand of CM076583.1, from coordinate 299,015,667 downwards.
TTAAGAATATTTTTTTCATAATTTACTTATTACTTCATGTTAAAGGCTGGATTTAGGTGTTGATCTCCAATTTTGAAGAGTTTTGGCTTTTTAAAGCAAGCAGATAACAATTTATCCCTTCCAACAAAGATAGTTTGGTACAGATGCAAATGGCTATTGGTGTTCTAGATGGTGCTATTAACAGACAGTGTCATGTATTTAAGAACATGGATTGATAGAAAATAAAGATAGGGCATGTATTTCTTTAAATAGAAACAAGAAATGTATTCAACTTTGAACTATATAGATAAGACAATGCACACACTAGATGCAAATGGCCTTAGATATACCCACTAAAGGAATTTATCTCACATATGTAGAAAACTTTTTGAGGAATGATCTCAGTACAATACAAAAATATGCTCCTCTTCATCCTATCAGAGGCTCACTATAACACATTTCTTCTATTAATGGTCTTCTAAAAAAAGATAAAAGTGGGACTCTTGATATGTAGGAGGAAGATACTACCCAAAAATTAGGAATTTGGTCAAGGATGTGGTTAAGGAATTTAATAAAAACAGTAGTTCATATCCTTTTTCAAGGTAGGCTTGGTGGGGCTTACTATTTCAAAAATTACAGAGGTGGAAATGTTTCCATTGTAAAACCAACAGACAAGGAGTCACTTGCTCCCAAAAAGCCAAAAGACATTGTGGGAATTTTTTTGGGACAACCTAGTTTAAATATATCGGTTGGGGTTGGAGAAAAAGTATCACGGAAGTTGCAACATACCTTATAGATCATGATCATTTTGCAAATGTTCCCCCTACAAGTAAGAAGAAAATAAGGGACCAACTATGAGTAAAATTTCATCGTTTAAGTAGTTTGTCCCACATGATTGTGATTCCAATGACCATGGATCGTATATATTTTTAGTGGCTTTTGTACATAGGATTGGAATACGAGTTATTATGATACTTAATACTAATAGACATGTAGGTAATCTTCTTGTGAATAATATAAAAAAATTAGGAAAATATCAACAAATTTTAGGAGAACCATATCGTGACTCAAAAAACAACCTAAAAATTCTATATATATATATATATATATATATATATATATATATATATATATATATATATATATATATATACATATACATATACATATACATATACATATACATATATGTATATGTATATGTATATGTATATGTATGTATAGGGAAGAAAAAAAATGAATATCAATTCATAAACCAACAATAATTTAAACTAATAATTAAAAGGAAATTAGAAGAGAAAAAAATATATTACTAATTTCTTGAGCCAACTAAGAAAAAATAAGGAGAAAAAAAAAATGGATTAATCCCTTGAGCCAACTAAGAAATCACAATGAGTACCTATATATCATACTCACATCCTCGATCCAGTGACAGTGAAATCACAAAGTTCAAAACTTTCAAAAGATCAATTTGTATATCTAAAGGAAAAAATAGCAATGAAACTTAATGAATAGGCTCCAAGAGACACTTCCCCTCAAATGTGTTGTCCAATCCTTAAATATTTTAAATTTTTACCCATAGGTGAAGGAAAAATATCTCGTGCAAAGAAAATGGCAGTAAATAAAAATATTCAATGGGATTTTTTTTATTGTGCATTGTAAAGGAACCCTCCTTATGGAGGATTATAAGGAATTCTATGATTATATTCAGATCACAATATTTCTTTTACAACTCGAATTGGTCAAGAAACTAACATTTTTTGTGACTTTATGACTTTAAAATTTGATCCTAAAACTAGCTCAAGAATCATATTATGACCCTGAAAAGTTTAAAATACCTAGAATTGCATCATTGTAAATCTTCCAGTTTAAAATTTCAAAATATTTATTCTCAAGTTATAGTCCAATGAGATATTTTGGATCCTTTGATCAATACACTAAGATGCACTAGAGTTTCTACAAACTTCCATAGTTGGTGAGCTCCATTAATCCTCTAAACCTGGTCATTTTTTCGAAGCTCAACCAGTTCATAACGTCCATGGAAATTTTCATTGCCTTTCCCACTAAAATCCCAACTACAATAGGTTGTCTTGCAACTTGTATTTTTCCATTTTAGCTTGCAATTTGTGCTCTAGAATGGTTCAAAGCACCATGTTCAAATTTCACTTATGATTTTCCCAAGATATGCTAAAAATGAGAACACCATTAATGGTTGAGATAATTAATGGAAAAATAGTTTAGAAATGGTCTTATGACACAATTTTCTGTTAGAAATTAATTAATGGAGCAATGAAATACATAAAATATTGCATAAACACAAATACAAAAAAACATAAAATAAGAGAGACACATATATACTTGATTCACCCAATTTATGCTACATCCACGGAGAAACAACAAGTCCTTCCTTTTATATTATCCAGCAAAATGAGATACAACCTACAACAGATATGATGTAATTTCCTCTTCACTCTCACACAACCTCCTCTCTCTCTCGCTCAGAATAATAATACACAGTCACAATACAATACCCTCACATAAACCGAGGGTTTCCTTCTAGGAAAAAAAACCTTAAATTAACATAAATTCTAGCGTCAAATCATTTGCCTAATGAACGACCTAGATTGACTACAAAATTACAATATTTTTCAAGGAAATTTTTTTATCTATTTTTAACTTCAGAGGTGTTTCCCCCAAAACCTTGCTTGCGGGGGGGGGGGGGGCGCTCATTAAAAGTATCATCGCATTCTTGGACCCCTTTAATGAATAACATATGGTTAGCATTGCCACCCTTTTTAGGAACTAGGGCCCAACACGGCTGAGACCTCTTAATCAAGAAGATAATCAAGCTCCACACCCAAAATTTTCAAATTCATAAATATTTTAGATTATTACATAATTTGAATGGCATTACCAAGCACCCATTTTGTTCTTGCATTGTTTTAGAATCAATCTTTGGTGTGTGGTCCTCATTTGGGATTTATAATACCTGGATTGGATGTGAAGTGTTATACATCCTGAAGATGAAAAAGCAGGTTATCAATCATTGGAAAAGGTTACCTTCTTTTTATTGTACTTTTTATAAAGCTTGGATTTATCTGCATTCAGAAAGTTAATGTTTTATGGTGTTATAAGCATAGATTATGCACATGGGGAGGCAGTACGTTTTATTGTTTGTTGGTCTAGAATGTCTTTCATCTACTTCTTAATTTTTTTAACTTTACAATAGTAATGTTATATATAGATCAGTGTTTAGCCTTAAAAATTAGGCATGACGATAAACCTCATGTTGAATTTTTCTTATTGGGGGAAACCCTTTGGCTCAAGGAAAGAATATTTATACCACATCGAAAAATTATAGAACTGTTTCTTTTTATGTAGTTTCATTTTATGTGTCTCCACTTCTTGCACCACTTCTATCTTAAGTTTCATAACCATAAAGACAATTACAGGAAACAAGCTTCTATATCTAATTTGGGCTCCAACAATATCCCAATCAACCAATTCCATGCAAACAAATGTCATTTGTAAACCTTGTATAAATGAAAATATCATCTGAAATGGAAATATGGATCACCATACCTGCAACAAACCCCTCTATTTGAAGAATATATCCTTTGAATTTGTTTTTGGATCCCCTTCCCACTCTACATTAATGGTCTATTCCTTGTAAAAAATCTCCAAGAGCAGATCAAGTTGACCGAGAAGTAGTAGAGGAAGTGTCCAGGTAGAAAAATCGGCTCTCCCAATTGAACAATGAATAAAATGAGTTGGGTGGAATTTTACTCCATTATTTATCCAAAAATCATAATATATTTCAATCAATTTACCAAATAATCAGTCTCCCTGGAGAAATTTTGCAAACCCCTATGATAGTTGGAAGAATTTTTAGTCTCACGAGAGAAATTTTGCAAACCCCCATGAAATATGAATGAAATTTTTTTTTTATGAGAATAGCTCCATTAATTTTGGATGAAAATTTTCCTCCTGAATAGAATTCCACTTCGTTGTGTTTGGTATTCCTTCACCTTTGTTAAATTATTTATTGATAGATTTAACTTTTCAACTATTAAATATAGTTCTAAATTATAACAATAACTTGATCAATTTTTGTAATTAAATAATATATATATATATAGTTAGTTAGTTAGTTAGTTAGTTAGTTTTCTTATAATCATTTTATAGATTTTTTTTTATGGAAATATATGTTTTGGAAAAACCTAGGGTGGAAGGTTTCATGCATGTCAAACATTTCCCCCACAAAATATTAAAAGAAATTGTGTTGTAAATTTTTGTGTAGTTTTAATCCCCTCCCCCCCGAAAAAAAAAACATGATAATCATAAAAAGCAAAAGGAAATATGAAAAGAAATGTTATTAATATTATTTTTCTTTTGTCCTAGGGGACAACTCAATTCGTGATTGAAGTAATGTGAGTCTTGAGAAAACTAAGAGATCCAAGGTTCAAATCCCCCAATTGTGACCCATTTTACACAGAGGAGCAGAGGTTTACTAGCAGCTACATGTTAGGCGAGTTGTTGGGTTCCTCTAGGATATATATATATATATTCTTTCTTATTATTAATGATTAACATTTTTTCCCTCATATTTAGGATTTTATATTGAAATTTGAAGCGATACGATTAACAAATTGTGTTAAGAATTGAGCTTATCAATTAATTTAAATAGAAAAAATATATAAACAATTATTTTGATAGAAATTTCATATATTTCGATAAAAGTGAAAAATTAGAAACAGTGTGTGTATATATCTATATATATACACACACTTTCTGTCTTTCTGTTTATTAATGATTAACGTTTTTTGGCTACATAATAAATTCCCTCGTATTTAGGATTTTATATAAAATTTTGAAACCATTCGGCTAACGAATTGTGTTAAGAATTGAACTTATAAATTAATTTGGATATAAAAAATATATAAAAAATAATTTTGATAGAAATGTCATATATTGAGGGATTTCGATAAAAGTGAAAAATTAGAAATAGTGCATTAAAATATTTTAGTAAATCTCATGCCAATAAATATTTGGGAACATAGATAAAAAATAAAGTAATACTAAAAAATTGTCTACATGGCATTTTTTTATTAATTTCTTGATTTTTCCTTAGGAGGTCACTTTTAGGCTGATATTTCCTCTGATTATTTATATGGCCTAAAACAAGCACTATGAACCTGGTATGTAAGGTTGTTTGAGTATCTTCTAAAATTAAATTTCATACACCATATAATCTTGAAGATGCAACTTTGTTTGCCAAGTAAATTGGAAAATTTGTTTCTATATTGCGGTATACTATAGATGATTTTTTGATAACAAGGAACAATGAAAACAATATTGCATCCATAAAGAAAGGGATGAAGAAAGAAATTGAGATGAATGATTTGGAACACCTTCACTTCTACTTGTGCATTGAAGTAACCCAAAATCCAAGGTATATATTCCTTTCTCAAAAGAAGTACATTGGAGAATTGTTGAACAAATTTGACATGGTTGAACACTATCCTTTGTCTGTTGCATTGAAACAAAATCTAAAGCTCACATATAACGAAATGAATGAATTTAAGGATGCAACTAAGTATAGACAACTTGTGGGAAGTCTTATATACCTCACTGCTACGAGACCAAATATTTTAATTAATATTGGGATTCTTTCCAGATTCATGCAAAAGCCTTATGAAGGAATTGGTTTGCTAAAAAAATACTTCTAAAGTACTTAAAATGGACTTGAGACTTTGGAATCAAATATTCACAGGTGGATGCCTTCATCTTGGGTATTTCGATTCAGACTTTGACGAAGATAAGAAAATGGAGTGTCGACTTCAAGCTATCTTATGAGTCGAATTGGGAGTTTTCCCCTATAGGTCACACAAACAAATAGTTCTAACAGATCCCATGATAGAGGAAAAATATGTGGCAGTTATAGAAGCAACAAAAGAGATTTTTTGGCTCATGAAAATTCTTGAAGACTTGCAGGAGAAAAAAGTGAACTCTAATCCCCTTATAATCGACAATACTTTTGCAATTAAGTTGGAAAAGAATCACAAATTATATGTTCAAACAAAACATATACACACAAACTATTATTTGATTCAATATCATGTAGATGTCATTACATTTAAGACATTGTTTAACAAGTGAGAAAACTGTAGAGATCTTCACCAAAGCATTTGGAAGAGAAAAAATTGAGAAAAATAGAATGATGCTTGGACTCACAAATGCCCCTTCAGATTAAGGGGGGAATGTTAATCGATATTGGGTAAATAATTTTTCATTATATAAATGAAAAGAATATAAACAAGATTCACATGGTGGCAATGTCACTGCTCTTACATTTTTGCACATTGCTACCACATGGATTTTGTTTATTATGCACGAATAACATGGGCTTATGTATGAAAATAATATTCTTAATAAACAAATAAATGAACAAATAAATCAAAAGTATTTAAAATAATGATTAATGTTTTTTAATTTTTAATATAGAATTGCTCTATAATATGTATGTATTAAAAATGAAGATAAATTCAAATTAGTTTTGTATTTATTATAAATATTTAAAGATTACAATTTCTAAAGAGATTTGAGTTTAGAAGCATTTGTTTTTATAAGTTAAAATGGATATATATTATTGATAATAATAATAATCTCAATTTAAGAAAAGAAAGCTTAACGCATGAGACTTATTTGTAGGATAAGGTACTTACCCTTGAATCTGTAGAAAATCCACCTAGATTCAAACTGATAATTGTAATATGCTAAAACAATATAATTGAATCTACTCTACCAATTGCGGAAACCAATTACGATCGCAAAATCACAAAACATGAAAGAGAAATAATTCAATCACACATTACACAAAGATTTCCTAGGGAAAGCCTCAGCTATAAACCTTGCTATATGTATACTGCATAAGTCACAAAAAATGAGAAGATTACAATTATTTTCTTTGCCAACTAGAGAAACCTCTGCATTATCTCTATTTGTCTCATTTCTTCCTAGACAAGCCTTGCCCAATACTTAACCAATTTTCTACCCTCCAGGATCCATATTTCTTTGCTTTGTTTCCTTTGGTATTTAGCCCCTATAAATTAGGGAAAATCCCAATATGAATTACAAAATACATCTAGGGCCTTCCTCTGACTGTATGCACCACCTGTACAGTTTGGATGATTATACAACTGATAGTAAACTTCCCTTGAACTCCAATATCAACTGGGTATTTCTCATAACTAACATGCATGAGTTATTTGTGAGTGAATTATTAGTTATCTGATTGATCACTAGATGTGGTTCAAGTCCAAGTTCCACTCTTTGACCTCTCACTAGTTCCTCCATTACTTAGAAATATTTAAACTGATTTTAACTCAGATAAACTGAGTTAATTAATTACAACTCAAAATAAACGCAACCAAGGCTCCTATTTTGTAGGAGACACTCTACATGACTCAAGTTAGACCCTCAAATCGAATTAACTGAACCAACTAAGTCATGCTAACTTAATTAAACCGTACAAGTTGTCTTGTGATGTGGAATTACAAATTTATTTTAATTTAATTAAAGGGAAAAATAAATTAGAATCTTTCTTGGTGCCATTTTCAACAATCCCTCTCAACAAGAAAGGGATTGTATGATACCCCAATCCCGCCTCTATGAAACTCGAACTTGCCTCTTGATAGTTCCTTCATCATGTTCCTCTATATGAATGTAATCTAGCATCATGATCTGCCTCTACATACAATCTCTGAGATGGTGGTACCGGATGTTGATATGCTCAGACCTATGTTAAATTTAGATAGACATGGAATGTTCTATGCTTAATGCAATTTTACTTCAATCTTTCTTAGGCCCAATTCAATTTAGCAATCACATAAACATGAAAGTAAAATTTTGATAGAACATAATAATAGATCAACATAAGCAAGCCAATAATATAGATCAAATTTTACAATTCTTCTTGTCTAGCAAATATATAAGATAGTTTGTGTTACGACAGTCAACAGGATGCATCAACCATCAATGTCTTTCTCAACATCAGATCTGCCAGCCCTCCAAGTGTCACACACCCCCTGTTAGTGTCAATATTTGCATCCTATCAACAATGATCAAATGGATTGTTATCATGTCTTAATAGGGTCCCTAAGTCAAATTTTTTTCATTTCACTAAATCTTCAAGAAAAAATTTGGTCACTTGGCATTAGGTCTAGGATTGCTTCTACTCTTTCCAAAATTTTAAATTGCTGGTTCATGTCATAAAATAATTTAAGTGTATCATCACTCAGAGGTTTTCATCACCATTTTAGTCATCTCCATCATGATTCCATTCAGTTAAGAGTCTACATTAGGTCATTAGGGTTTCAAGGTCATCAAACTGCCATTTCATGCATAAATTCAACAATTTGAGGAGTGGTAATAGGCAATTATATTCAAAATAAATTTTGATTTAAAATGTAATTTATGTTTTTATATGTAATAATGGTTCTTAGGCTCCAAAATTTCAAAAATATCTTAAATTTCAAAAGGCAAAGGTAAATTGGTGAGGTGGGTCATCCTACTTCATTAATTACTAAGACATCAAAAGTAACCCATAAAGGCCTATGGAGGAGCTCAATTAAATTCATTTTTACTCTATACATTAGGTCCCTATATTACTAGTATAGTACCTTATTATTGTTAATGTAACCCCCTTATTGTTATTTTTGTACCCCTGTAACCCCAATATTGTTATTATTGTGCCCTTACATTATTATTGTTAGGTCAGCTAGGATTATATTGTGCCCCCATACACTCATATATATAGAAGGAGGTTTTGTCATTTGTATCATCCAAGAATTGTTCATTTATGTAATGTATTTGAATTTTCCCCCCTCAAAGTGGTTATTCTAAGGCATTAATCTCTCTTTTCTTCTATTTTTGGAGCGGGTTTCATAACATTTGGTATCAGAGCTTTGGATTTTAGGGTTTCGCTGCTCCAAACAGGTCATCATGAAATTTTGGCTATAATTTTTTTCTACAAAGATTCAAAAGCTGAAATTTTTAGAGAGCGAATCCAAAATCCTGAGGAACGTCATGTAAAAATTTCAGATCTTTTTTTGCAACAGTTTCGAAGATATTATCTGTGGAAGTTAGGGTTTTTTCAGGCTCCCGAATTTCACCTAAAACAGGACATCGTGGAATTTGCGCTATAACTTGTTTTTTGCAAAGGTTCAGAAGCTGAAATTTTTACAGTGCAAAAAAAAATCTTGAGGAACTTCCTCTAAAAATTTCAGATCTTTGTTCGCAATATTTTTAGAGATATGATCTATGGAAAATAGGGTGATTTCAGGTTACCGAATTTCATCTCAAAGATGTGACAGTGGGAAAATTGTCATAACTCTCTCTCTGAGCGTCAGATTGGAATTCTATAAAACTTGGACGTAATGAGACGGACTTTAGTTTCCTATTGATCAATTGTAGAGCCGAAGTAGGAAACATCGACACATGGCACGTCATACAAATTCACTCTACTGAACCAGTCAATAATTAGGTCATTGTGGGAGATTGGGCATAACTTTTCCTTGAAGAATCCAAATTAGGTTAGGCCTATGGCATTCGAAATAAGATTCATAGGGCTACCACAAGGCTGAATTTAAGATATTGAAGATCCTAAATCACAGAGATAATTCAGTTTCAATATTGAGCTCCTCAAAATCAAGAAAAAGGTGTGTATTTGTTTTTCGAATTGCATAAGTCTTGTGTGAAAAATCAATTTGAAGTGATTCCAAGGGCATATTGAAGCGTAGATATCAGTATTGGGTTCTAAAATGCCACCTAAAAAAAATTCAACGCCCATTTAGCCTTCTGAAGGCTCTACTATGACTCATGAAGAGGATGAAGCGCAACATGACATATCAAAATTACAAGAGAAAGTGCATCAAATTTTGCTCTCACAAAGAGAAAAAAAAAATGAAATGGAAGTTTTGAAGAAAGGCGTGGAAGCTAAGATGGATGGTTTGAATAAAGGCATGGATGGTTTGAAGAATGGCATGGAAGCTAAGAAGGATTGCATGTAAGCCGGCATGGAAGATAAGATGGATGACATGGAACCTAAGATCGATGAAAAAATGAATGTCAACATGGAAGACATGAAGAATGATCTAAAAGCATACATGGAAGGTTTGATGACAAGGTTAATACAAGAAATTATTCCTAATGGCAGAAATATAGTAGACGAAACTCATGATGAGAACAACATAAATGTTAATTATGATTTCATAAACTTTAATGTTGGATTGAAGAACCTTCATATTCCAAAGATGGATATGAGGAAGTTTGATGGAAAGGATCCCGTAACATGGATACTACAAATGGAGAAATATTTTGATCTCAATAATGTGCAAAACACACAAAAGGTACGCATTGCAACTTTACATTTAGAAAAAAATACATTTGTATGGTATCGATGGCTTTGCTCCCGTAAAAAAATTGTCACTTGGTCAATTTTTACGGAGGCAATGATAGCACATTATGAGGATACAAAGGGAAACACCTTCTTTAGCCAATTGATAAATCTCAAACATGTAGAAATTATATAACTTATGTGTTATATATCCAAGATTCTCCTGATCACACACTATTTTAACTTCATGCACAATACAAAATCTATTCCACTATTGATCATCACATGCGGAAATTAAATGAATTGCAATGCACACATGAAACCATAAAAATTCACACACATTAACACAGCTGTTTAATGGGAAAGCCTGAAGCTAAAAACCCCAACTATCAGTATATAATATATGTCATAGATATCAGGTAACAATCCTCATACAAAGCTGATCATATCAAGCTCTCAGTACAATACAATCGCTACACACTAATCAAGCCCGATCTTGCAAATCCATGCACCGATCTCTGCCACCTGCTAGCCTACCTCTACTACGCAACCCCTGCTGAAGAATGGCTCTAAATGAACTCGAATTCAGCCAGCCTTGCTCACGCAATCCTCATAAGCATCTCCACTGAGTGTTGGATGCAATCTATGCATCACTATAGTCACAATTGATAGTCACACTTGCGCTTTCACCTACCTCTCCACTGGTCTCCACTGAAACTGTCCATGCACTGTAGTTAAATGACATATTCTTCAGTTGATTAATGAGTTATCATTTAGTGAATTAATTAAGTAATTAATTCAGACCACTCTCACTAGTGTATCAATCAGTTAAACTAGATACAACTAGCTCAACTGAGTCTAACTGAGTTAAACTAAATACAACTCCACCAACTACTTCTATAACTCCACCAAACTCTGTCACATGAGTTCTAACTGAAGTCTCCATACATTAGCTCCAGTAAACCCTCAGGAATAGCATAATTCCTTCTGTCAGTTTTTGTGCCACATCTGTGCACTTAACTGAAGTGCTCCAAGAGAATATGATAATGTTTAGAGTCCAAATATTATTAAGAGCTAATAATATTCGACATATCTATTTTTAGACTGGCAATCTAAAAATAGATTCCACCCAATATGTCTAAAAATAGAAGTCCATCTATTTTTCCAACTTGACCAACCATCCACAAATAGCATCCTACAACTCATAGAATATGATCGACATGTCTAAAAATAGAATTTGCACCAAAAATAGCATGCGAGCCCACTTAGTGAAGGCGACTCTTTTCACTAAGCTCATCATCTTGTTGAATCTCAACAAAACAAAAGGGTTCAGTGGCGGAGCACATTGAGGACTTCCAAAAATTGAATATAAGGGTAACTGGTATTCTAGAGGAACACAGGATTGATGTCTTCAAAAGGAATTTAAAGGATAACATACAACATGAAGTTCGCGTTTGGGAACCTGATTCATTGGAGGAGGCATTCGGGTTGGCAAGAAAAATTGAATGTAAAATTATGTTGACAAGCAAGCTTACCACTCACATCTATAAATATGGAAGTGTTGCTACTCCTAGACTTCCACAACCTGCAAGGTTGATACCACAACAATTGGAAGAAAAAATATAAAAAGGGCTTTGCTACAGTTGTGATAGCAAATACACTAAAGTTCATAAGTGTGCTGAGAATAAATTGTTTTACATAGATTTTGAAGAGGAGGAAGAAAATGAACAAGAAAATTCAAAAGAAGAGGATATACACCAAGAACCAACCCTAGAAGAAGAAGAAATGAGTCTAACCATATCATGTAATGCATTGGCAGGAATTACCACTCCTAAAAATATCAAGATAGAAGGAAATGTCAAGAAGAAAAAGGTAATAGTGTTGATTGATTCGGGTAGTACCCATAATTTTATTCATTGTAAGGTAGCCAAGGAATTGATTTGTTTCCTATACCCAGCACCAGAATGTAAAGTGATGGTTGCAAATGGAGGAACTATAAATTTCTCTAGAAAATTCCATAATATCAAGCTAGCCATGGGGGAATACGTATTGAATAGTCCAATGCTTTCCATTCCAATGGGAGGTTCTGATGTTGTACTAGGAGTACAATGGTTACAATATTTGGGGATGACAGCTTTTAATTTTCAACAACTTTTCTTGAAATTTTTTTTAAAAGGAAAGGAAATCGAATTAAGGGGTATCGCAGGGAATCCATGAAAGATAATAAGCTCTAATGTCATAAACAATATTCTGAAGAAAGAACAATGAGGTGTAATTTCACAATTATGCTCACTAGAAGTTCCAACATCAAAATCATCTATTTCTCCAAATCTCCAAAAAGTCTTAGACAATCATTCCAAGGTGTTTGAAACTCCCAAAGGACTCCCACCTATTCGTGATCATGATCATGATATTCATTTTATTCCAGGAAGTGTTCCTCCAAACATCAGGCCTTACATATATCCTTATGTCAAAAAGAGCGAAATTGAATGTATGATTGCAGAAACGTTAAAGGCTAGTATAATTCAACCTAGTCAAAGTTCTTTCTCTGCTTCAGTAGTATTGGTTCATAAGAAGGATGGATCATGGCACATGTGTCTAGATTATAGGGAGTTAAATAAGCTCACTATTAAAGGTAAATTTCCCATTCCTGTGATTGATGAATTATTGGATGAATTACATGCAGAAAAATATTTTACGAAGTTGGATCTTCGTTCAGGATATCATATGAATACTGAATATATTTTGAAAACGGAATTTTGAACTCATAAGGGTCATTATGAATTTTTTGTCATGCATTTTTGCCTTACCAATGCACCTTCTACATTTCAAGGGTTGATGAATTCCATTTTCAAACCCTTCCTTAGAAATTGTTTGCTAGTATTTTTTTATGACATACTAATCTATAGCAGGTCTTGGAAGGATCATGTTCAACACGTTGACAGGGTGCTCAAACTATTGGAGGAGAAACAATTATATGAAAAAACATCCAAATGTTTCTTTGGATTATAAGAGGTGGAATATCTGGGTCATATTGTATCTCACGAGGGTGTTAAGGTAGACCCTAACAAAATTAAATCCATTAAGGAATGGAAAGTCCCCACAACCATAAATAAATTGCGAGGATTTCTCAGGTTGACAGGATATTATCGCAATTTTGTTAAGAATTATGGGAGAATAGCAGCACCTATAACAACATTATTGAATAAAGATGCATTTTCATGGACTCTTGAAGCAACTAAGGCCTTTGAACATCTTAAAGAGTCAATGTGCCTAGCACCAGTCTTAGCTACACCAGACTTCACAAAAACCCTTATTGTGGAATGTGATGCCTCAGGAAATAGAATTGGTGTTGTTTTAATGCAAGAAGGAAGACCCATTGCTTTTGAAAGTCGTCCAATCAAAGGAAAGTATTTACAGAAAGCTATTTATGAGAAGGAAATGTTGGCAATACTACATGCACTAAATAAATGGCGACCTTACCTAATGGGAAGAAACTTCAAGGTAAAAATTGATCATGATAGTCTTAAACACTTTTTGGAACAAATACTATCTTAAAAATGGGTTACAAAGATGTTTGGTTATGACTTTGAAATCATCTACAAAAAGGGCAAGCTAAATGTTGTTGCAAATGCACTCTCAAGAAAGGATGAAGAGGTGGAAGCATTTCTTTGTTCCATTTCTATTATCCAACCAGATTCGTTAACTGAAGCAAGGGATTAATGGAAGAAGGATGACGAAGTGTGGACACTCATTAAAAATTTGCAGCAATATCCTAGTACATCTAATACATTTAGTTGGAAAAATGATTCCCTATGGTACAAATATCACTTATATATTTTCAAGAATTTCCAACTAAAACAAAATATTCTTTTGGAATTGCACACTTATACTTTAGGATGACACTCAGGATTTTTAAAAACCTACCACGGGGTGAATAAAGAATTTTTTTGGGATGGCCTTAAATCTTATATTCAAAATTTTGTGGCGGAATGTTTGGTTTTCCAGCAAAGTAAAGTTGAGACAATTAAGACCCCGGGTCTTCTACAACCTTTGTCCATTCCAAGTCAGTGTTGGGAGGAGATTTCAATGGATTTTATCACAAGTTTACCTAAGTCTGAAAGAAAGAGTGTCATCATGGTGGTAGTTGATAGACTTAGCAAGTATGCACACTTTTGTGCATTATGTCATCCATTTAAAGCAAGTACAGTTGCTACTGCATTTATGGAAACAATTCAAAAGCTACATGGAAGCCCAAATATTATTGTAAGTGACAGAGATCCCATTTTTACTAGAAATTTTTAGACAGCTCTTCTTTCCTTAGTTCAATTTGAGTCACTTGCCTACGGTAGATACTGTGCCGCCTTATGCTCTATATACCTTCTTAGAGTTTAAGATCTTGTTCAATATCTTGTTCTAGCCCCTTAGCTAGCATCCCTAGTAATTATTGCTCTACCATAGACACACGTCCCTGTGTTAGTAGCATCTATGTTAGTCAATTTATTTTTACCAAGTGAAAGTGGCAGTAGTATCATAGACAGCTATTTTCTTTTTTAGGTATTCAACTAGCTCATAGCCCATCTTATCATCCTCAATCTTATGGTGAAACTAAGATAGTGAATAAATGTTTGGAAGAATATCTTCGTTTTTTTGTATTTGATAAGAAAACACAATGGATCAAGTGGTTACCTCTCGCTGAATGGTGGTAAAAAACTTCCTTCCATACTGCAATAAAAATGACCCCATTTATGGCACTTTATGGATATCATCCACCATCCATCACATCTTCTTTAAGAGAAAATTCTAAGATTCAAGCAGTGGAAGATCACATCAAGCATCAACAAGAATTTCTCCAACTCTTAAAGGATAACCTAAATTTGGCACAAATTGAATGAAACAATAGGCACATCAACATCGCAGCGAGAGAATTTTAGATGTAGGACACTGGGTATTTTTATGGCTACAACCATACAAAAAAATTTCTCTCAAGAAAGCTAAGAAGGATAATAAATTATCGCCAACGTACTATGGTTCTTACAAGGTGTTGCAAAATATTGGTACTATGGCATACAAATTGGAGCTTCCTACTTCTTCGCGAGTGCATCCAATTTTCCATGTTTCATGCTTAAAGAAGGTTATAGGGGACAAACTTCGAGTTCAAACAATATTTATAGAACTTGATGAGGAAGGAAAAATCATACTAGAACCTGAAGCAGTCACGAAAAAAAGAACTCGACAGCTACGAAATCGATCAATTTTAGAGTATCTCATCAAATGGAAGAACTTACCCACTGAATATTCTACATGGGACGATGAGAATTTTATATAGAAACATCCGGAGCTACTCAAGCATTGAGGACAACACTTTTTTGAAAGAGAGGGGCATGTTAGGTCCCTATATTACTAGTATAGTCCCTTATTTTTGTTCGTGTAACCCCCTTATTGTTATTATTGTACCCCTGTAACCCCAATATTGTTATTATTGTGCCCTTACATTATTATTGTTAGGTCAGATAGGATTATATTATGACCCCATGGACTCCTATATATGGAAGGAGGTTATGTCATTTGTATCATCTAATAATTTTTCGTTTATGTAATGTATTTGGAGGTTGTCCCCTCGAAGTGGCTATTTCTATGGCGTTGATCTCTCTTTTCTTCTATTTTTTGAGCGGGTTTTATAACACTATATGCCTTTGTTCCCCTTGACAACACTGTGAAAATCAAGAGAAGGTGAAATTTGTGTGAAAAGGAGGGTTTTTTCCGCAGTTTTAGAGAGGTGCGACCTTTTCGTGACCTTTCTGGTCAAGCACGACCTTTTCGCGACCTTTCTGTGAAATTTTCCAGAAAAATCATGTTTTAGACATCTTTTTTCAAAGAACATTTTGAACAAGTGGAGCCGAATTTTGGGAAACTGGAGGAAATTTTTGTTCCTAACATGTCAAATAACAACAACCTCTCTCATTTTTTACATAGGTATTACAAAATGAGATATCCATTGACATCTCCACAACATATGTTTCTGACTGTGCAATTTCCTGGTTTAGTCACATTCTTTCAGAGCATATTGTTGGCAATAAGAGATGAATATTAGGAAATTGGAGGATTTTTTTGTCCCTAACATGCTAATGGAAAAAAGCCTCTTTCCATTTTGAAAAAAACTTCATGGTTATAGAGATACATTTCCATCTATGAGACCTATTTTTCACGAAAACCCAGAAATTTTGTAGAAAATGACACATAGAAAGGTCGCACCAAGGTGCAACCCTTTTTCTATGGACACCTAAATCAGCTTTTATCTACATGGATGTGTAGATATTCATGAGTACATACTAAATATGAAAGGTTTTTTCCATGACAGCTTCCCAATTTGGTGAAAAACTCAAAAAATTTTACCTTTTCATGGTTCTGCCACAAATTCTGGACTGATGCGACCTTTCTGAGTGAGGTTGGAAAAATAAATTTTTGGAGGCCTTCGAGTGGGTATTTTTTGGAGTTTGATGGCTCATTGGAAAGAATACACGTGTGGATACTCAACCCCACTTTCATATTCATTTTGGACACCTACAAATCATCCAAAATCATCCCTCAACTAGCACGACCTTTCTGTGACCTTTCTACTAAATTGCTATTTTGGTCAATTCTTGTGCAACTTTTCTGCCTTCTGGTGCGACCTTTTCATTTCTGGTGCGACCTTTCTTCCTTCTGGTGTGACCTTTTCGTTTCTGGTGCTACCCATCTAGTTTGGAGACATTTTCATGCCATGAATGATATCAAATTCGATGTCTTGTAACCAATTAAGTTTATCTTAGGCTTCTTAGTTGGTTTTTGCCTCACTATATGAGGAAATTTGTAATTAATGAGGAGATAATCTCTCCTAAACTTTGTATGAAATCTTGGAAATTGTTTCAACTTTCCTAGTGTTTAGGTGAAGACTCATCAACGTCCTTTATGATGGGCCTTGAATAGGATTTTCGACCTAATGAGTTGTCTTGTGATGTATTTTCCTATATTAGATAGTTTGTAATCATTTCCAAATGTTGGATGTTGTGGAATTTATCTTGGAAAACTAGTGTATTCAGTGATTTTGGCAGGAACTAATAAACAGAGTTTGCAGCTATTATGGTGGGATTCATGTGGTATGTGTTTTAGAAGTGTTTCTTCTTATGTTTTCATATTTTTGAAAGTATATTACCTTCCATATTTATGTCCATGTCTGATGTGATTGATTTCTAAGTTTGATAAGCAAAATTCCTTGATTTCAATGCTCTGTTTTGGAGAAGTCATCATAGTTATGTTCACTTTATTATTAATAAATGAATTCATGATTACCATGCTCGTTTTGAAACCCTATCAATCTATTATATTCACGAGGATACCTTGAAAGTGATAAAGTGGGTGCCTACCTTGCCCCATTACATTTCTACAAGTCTGATTTTTAGAGCCCTGACCTTGTTTTTTCCTATACCAAATTCACCATCCAACAGAAAATTCAAACCAATCAAACCCTAGAGCCTACTATACCTAGCCTAAAATCTCTATGATCCAATCAATTTGTTTGTGATCTCATTGAGAGAGCCCTCTCATCCTACTAGAGCTAGCTACTAGGTCAAAGTGATTTGTGGTTACCTTTGCTGGTATCCTTCTCAACCTTCAGAGATCCGATGGAGTGCTAACATATTGGCAACCATACTTTGGAAAAAATTGACAAATCTTCCCTGGGAAAGAATGAACAGGATCAAATTTGATTGTTGATGGTGAATAGTGATCAGGCACAAGAAGATTGTGCATCCTTCACCTGGCGACTCCAGTGTTGAAGAATCCAAAGGTTCAGGATTTTCATGGCGACTCCACTTTTCAAGGACTAGTAGTATGAAGAACTTCTTGATGACTTCATTTTTTTAAGATGGATCCAATTGCTCGAAGGTATGCTCCTTTAAAATGAGATGACATTCAAATTTTTTCGAACCGCATGCCTTGTGTAGATTGGCAGACTTATCTCCCAAAGCCCAAAGACGAGAAAGGATATGAAGCTCCTCTACATCTCATTAAATTTTACATGCATGCACGCAATTTGAGTGTTCAATTTGCCAAGACTGTATGATGAAGATGTTCATGGAAAACTTAGAAGCAAAAGCGTGATCTTGGTATGAAGGTCTTTCATCTGCTAGTATTTATTATCTTAAAGATTTTCATTCAGCATTTTTTGAAAAATATAGAGAATCTCATCCTTCTTTGTCATTGGTTGAGGATTTTTGTGAACATTTTGAGGCTTTCATTCAAAATCTAGAGAATACTTGGGGTGAAGAAGAGTTCATGGATGAAGAGATCCTTGAGGCTTTGTATGAGAACCCTGTCCATCACCAAGAAAAATAGGTATCTTCTTCCTTAGATGAAACAGACTAGGACCAAAAAATAGAAATTTCTATTCCTAATCCTGAAAATGAAAATCATCAATTCAATAATTACTGAGCTATAAAACTCAATTTTCTCCTATGTTTGAAGATGAAATAGATCAACACCTAAAAATTCATGTTACAACCAAAGATAATGCAGGTTTGCAGTGTTTACATAGTCAAAAATGTGTTGGTGAAACTTCTTCCATTTTTTAAAATGAAAATATGAGTTTAAATGATGATAGTCATGAGACTAATGAAACTATACAGGAAGTTGTTGTGATTAAGCCAATTTGTGATGGTGATTTCCTACAAAGAGATCAGCTAACATGGACTATTTTCTTTCATGAAGAGGATAAGGTTGTCATGTTTGACAATCTTGAAGAATGTTTCTTGTTCAAGGATGATTTAGATTATGAATTTCAGGAGTATGAGCCTAAGATAGAAAGTGTGCAAGAGATAGAAACAGAGTTTCCCATGCTTGAGGAATTTACAGCCAACACTCGGATATCAGGTCATACTTCCTTATGCCTTCCTATGGATCCAAAATCAAGTATTCTTTTAGATCAAAATGAAGGGAGTACTTGTATTTTTGCTATTGGATCTCAAGACAAGGTAACATTTCATATTTTTGAAGATCCTTACATTGATTTTTTGTAGTCAATAGGGATGATATATTTTCTTGAATTTATGGATCATGAGGAAATTTTCAGTGAACACTCGAAGTTGCATATCTTTTTTTTTTCTGCCTACTCAAGGAAAGTGAGAGAATCATTCAAGTAAGTAGCCATATGCTGGATTGGTTACACTAGAAGGATCACTTCACATGATTGTGCATATGTCTTTAGCAGGCAGGTGGTTGTCATCAGGATTTGAAGCACTCAAGTCTCAGTGATATGCTGCCATCAATAATTTTTGTAAGTTTTTATTTCAGTCAAATTCAGTCATTTTATCATGTCAAATTTTCAGTATCCATTTTGGTTTTTAAAATTTTGACTCTATTCCCAATGGATAATCCTACTTGGTCTATGGTGTTCTTAACACCTCCAAGGAGCTCCCATCCCCAGCTGGAGCCAATTTTAGTGTGAGTCTTTGCATCCTATCACCAGTGATCAAATGGACTCTTATCATGTATTAATAGGGTCCCTAAGTCAATTTTTTGTCATTTCACTAAATATTCAAGCAAAAGTTTGGTCACTTGGCATTAGGTCTAGGACGTTTCCACTCTTTGCAAAATTTTAAATTGTTGGTTCATGTCATCAAATAAGCTGACTTTATTATCACTTAGAGGTTTTCATCACCATTTTAGCCATCTCCATTATGATTCCATTCAGTTAAGAGTCTCTATTAGGTCATTAGGGTTTCAAGGTCATCAAACTGCTATTTCATGCATAAAATCCAGCAATAGGAGTGGTAATAGGCAAGTATCTTCAAAATAAATTTTGATTTCAAATGTAATTTATGTTTTTATATGTAATAATGGTTCTAACGTTCCAAAATTTCAAAAATATCTTAAAGTTCAAAAGGAAAATTTAAATTGATGAGGTGGGTCATCCTACTTCATTAATTACTAAGACATCAAAATTAACTCATAAAGGCCCATGGAGGAGTTCAATTAAATTAATTTTTACTCTATATGCCTTTGTTCCCCTTGACATCACTATGAAAATCAGGAGAAGGTGAAATTTGTCTGAAAAGAAGGGTATTTTTTTCATTTTCATAGAGGTTCAGCCTTTTCACGACCTTTCTGGTCAGGCGTGGCCTTTCTGTGAAATTTTCCAGAAAAATCTTGTTTTAGACATGTTTTTCAAAGAACATTGTGAACAACTGGAGCCTAATTTTGGGAAACTCGAAGTGTTTTTTTTTTCTAAGATTCCAAAGAACAAACACCTCTCTCGGGTTTTTCACAGGTATTATAGAAAGATAGATCCATTCACATCTTCACATCCTATGTTTTTGACTCTGCAATTTCCTAGTTTAGTCACCTTTTGCAGAGAAGATTCTAGGAAATCAGAGAAGCATATTAGGAAACTGGAGGAGGTTTTTGTCCCTAACGTACCAAATAACACAAACCTCTCTCCATTTTTCAAAAAACCTCATGGTTAGAGATATATTTCTCCATATTTCAGACCTATTGTTCTAGAAAACCCATAAATTTTGCAAAAAATGACACAGAGAAAGGTCGCACCAAGGTGCGACCCTTTTTCCCTAGACACCCAAATCAGATTTTCTCTACATGGATGGGTATATATTCATGAATACATACTAAATATGAAGGTTTTTTCCATGACAACATCCAAATTTGATGAAAAACTCAAAAAATATCACATTTTTCATGGTTCTGCCACAAATTTTGGACTGGTGCAACCTTTCTAAGTGAGCTTGGAAAAAGAAAATTTTGGAGGCCTTCCCATGGGTATTTTTTGGATTATGATGGCTCATTGGAAAGAAGACATGTGTGGCTACTCAACCCAACTTTTATAATTTAGTTTGGACTCCTAAAAGTTAGACAAATTTAGCCCTCAACTGGCATGACCTTTCTGCGACCTTTCTGCTAAATTGTTGTTTTGGTCAATTATGGTGCGACCTTTCTACCTCCTGGTGTGACCTTTTTGTTTCTTGTGCGACCCATCTGGTTTGGAGACATTTCCATGCCTTGAATAATATCAAATTGGATTTCTTGTAATCAGTTAATTTTATCTTATGCTTCTTAGTTGGTTTTTGCCTCACTATATGAGGACATTTGTAATTAATGAGGAGATAAGCTCTCCTAATCTTTGTATAAAATCTTGGAAATTGTTTCAACTTTCCTAGCGTTTTGGTGAGCACTCATAAAATTCATTTATGATGAGCCTTGAATAGGATTTTAGACCTGATGAGCTATCATGTGATGTATTTTCCTATATTAGATATTTTGTAATCATTTCCAAAGGTTGGATGCTGTGGAATTTATCTTGGAACACTAGTGTATTTAGTGATTTTGGCAGGAACTAATAGACAGAGTTTGTAGCTATTGTGGTGGGATTCATGTGGTATGTGTTCTAGCAGTGTTTATTCTTCTCTTTTCATATGTTTGAAAGTATTTTACCTTCCATATTCATGTCCATGCCTTATGTGATTGATTTCTAAGTTTGATAAGTAGAATTTATTGATTTCAATGCTCTGTTTTGGATAAGTTATCACAATTATGTTTACTTTATTCTTATATAAATGAATTCATGATTCTCATGCTCATTTTGAAACACTATCAATATATTATATTCACGAGGATACCTTGAAAGTGATAAAGTGGGTTCCTACCTTTCCCCATTACATTTCTGCAAGTCTGATTTTCAAAGCCATGACCTAGTTTTTTCCTCTAGACCTAATTCACCATCCAGCAAAAAATTCAAATCAATCAAACCCTAGAGCCTACTATACATAGCCTAAAATCTCTATGATCTAGTCAATTTATTTGTGATCTCATTGAGAGAGCGCTTTCAACCTAGTAGGGCTAGGTACTAGGTCAAAGTGGTTTGTGGTTACCTTTGTTGGTCTCCTTCTCAACCTTCAGAGATCCGGTGGAGTGCTAACATCTTGGCGATCATACTGGGGAACGAAGTGACAGGTCTTCCCCGGGAAAGAACAAATAGGATAAGATCTTATTTTTTATGGTGAACAGTGATGAGGCACAAGAAGGTTGTGCATATTTCACCTGGCGACTCTAGTTTTGAAGAATCCAAAGGTTCAGAATTTTCATGGCAACTCCAGTTTTCAAGAACCAGTAGTTTGAAGAACTTCTTGGTGAATTCATTGTTTTCAAGATGGATTCAATTGCTCGAAGGTATTATCCTTTAAAATAAGATGACATTTTAGGTTTTTAGAACTTCATGCCTTATGTAGATTGGCAGACTTTTCTCCCAAAGTTCAAAGATGAGAAAGGAGATGATGTTGCTCTACATATTATTAAATTTCACATGCATGCACACAAGTTAAGTGTTCAGTTTCCCAAAGACTGTATGATGAATATGTTCATGGAAACCTTAGAATAAAAATCACGATCTTGGTATGAAATTCTTCCATATGCTAGTATTTATTATCTTAAATATTTTCATTCAGAATTTTTTCAAAAATATAGAGAATCTCATCCTTCTTTGTCACTAGTTGAGGATTGTTGTGAACATTTTGAGGTTTTTAAAAATCTAGAGAATACTTGGGGTGAAGAAGAGTTCACGGATGAAGAGGTCCTAGAGGCTTTGTATGAGAACCATGTCCATCTCCAAGAAAAATAGGTATCTTCTTCCTTAGATGAAACAGACTGGGACGAAAACATAGAAATGTCTATTCCTGATCCTAAAAATGAAAATCTTCAAGCCAATAATTACTGAGCTATAAAACTCAATTTTCTACTATGTCTGAAGATGAAATCGATTAGCTCCTAAAAATTCATGTTACATCCCAAGATAATGCAGGTTTGCAGTGTTCACATAGTCAAGAATGTGTTAATGAAACTTCTTCCATTTTTTAAAATGAAAATCTAAGTTTAAATGATGATAGTCATGAGACTGATGAAACTATACAAGAATTTTTTGTGATTAAGTGAATTTGTGATGACAATTTCCTATAAAGAGATCAACTAACAGAGACTATTTTCTTTCATGAATAGGATAAGGTTGTCATGTTTGAAAATCTTGAAGAATTTTTTTTGTTCAAGTATGATTTAGATTATGAATTTCAGGAGTATGAGCCTAATATAGAAAGTGTGCAAGAGATAGAGTCAAATTTTCCCATGCTTGAGGAATTTACAGTCAACACTTAGATAGCAGAAGGTCATACTTCCTTGTGCCTTCCTATGGATCAACAATCAAGTATTCTTTCAGATCAAAATGAAGGGAGTACTTGTATTTTTGTTGCTGGATCTCAAGACATGGTAACATTTCATATTTTTGAAGATCTTTACATTTTTTTGTTGTAGTAAATAGGGATGATATATTTTCTTGAATTTATGGATCATGAGGACACTTTCAGTAAACATTCAGAGTTGCCTATCTTTTTTTTTTTCTGCCTGCTCGAGGAAAGTGAGAGCATAATTCAATTAATTATCCATCTTCTAGATTGATTACACTGGAACGATCACTTCACATGATTTTACATATTTCTTTAGTAGGAAGGTGGTTGTCATCAGGATTTGAAGCCCTCAAGTCTCGACGATATGTTGCCATCAATAAGTTTTGTATTTTTTTATTTCAATCAGACTAGTGAGTTTATCATGTCAATTTTTCAGTATTTGGTTTGATTTTTAAAATTTTGACTCTATTCCCAATGGATAAGCCTATTTGGTCTACGTTGTTCCGACACCTCAAAGGAGCTGCCATCCCCAGTTGGAGCCAATGTTAGTGTCAGTCTTTGCATCATGTCTCCAGTGATCAAATGGACTCTTAACATGTCGTAATAGGGTCCCTAAGTCAATTTTTTGTCATTTCACTAAATATTCAAGCAAAAATTTGGTCACTTGGCATTAGGTCTAGGATTGTTTCCACTCTTTCCAAAATTTTAAATTGTTGGTTCATGTCATCAAATAAGCTGAGGGTATCATCACTTAGAGGTTTTCATCTCCATTCTGATTCCATTCAGTTAAGATTCTCCATTAGGTCATTAGGGTTTCAAGGTCATCAAACTACTATTTCATGCATAAAATCCAACAATTGGAGGAGTGGTAATAGGAAAGTATATTCAAAATAAATTTTGATTTCAAATGTAATTTATGTTTTTATATGTCACTACTACATTTAGCGGAAATTCCAACACTTGCTTCCAACGCTTTTGACCAAATGTCGGAAATTTCCCTAAATTTTTTCAATCCCGCCCGAAACTGTCGCTATACCGACGTTTAGAGAAATGTGTCGTAATACCGACACTTAGACAAAGTGTCGCAGTTGCGACGTCTGAAGGAAGACGTCGCAATGGCGACCCTATTCTCCAAGGCGTTGCTATTGCGACAGATGCTTCCAAACATTGCAATTGTAACACAATGTCTAAGTGTTGCAATTGCGACATTTGGAGGCATCCGTAGCAATAACGACGCTTTGTGTGTGTGTGCGTTGTGAGGAATAATTTCATAGTTCAACTTAATGGTTCATTATATAATCATGTGATCATCACCAATGATATATCTTAAAAAGCAACTGAAAAGCCATGTGTACAAAATCGATGTATACTCTAGAGAGTGGTTCTCATATCACTATGTAAATTGTTATATGCTACTTCAACAAAATTATAAGATAAACTATAATACACATCATATATGCACCATAAAAATTGGTACAGGGTAAAACCCACCTACCACACCTTTGTACTCGATCCAATTTTCTTTGTCAACTCTTCTAGATGTGGGAGTTTCCTCCAAGGATCATAATACCCCCAAGGCCTGTTATCACCCTAGTAATTCTCAGGTTGTGGGATAGGGATTTTTGTAGTTAAGAACACCAGGGGTAACCAAGAACTACTTTGGGAATTCAAGATCTAGCCTTCTTGAACTCTAGAGAGGGATCTCTCCGTATGATTTAGCTTTGTATTAGTAACAAATATTAGGCTAGCTATGATTGTGTATTTGGGTTTTATTTTAAAATATTGGTGGGAATAAAGATATTTCAAGGTAAACCAGAAGGATCTACTAGAATATTGGGCAATGGAGTCAACTCTCTAGGCAAGCAGAACTAAGAAATAAGGCTCAGCGATGCAAATGTGCTAAGGGCAAGATAGGTGACCTTCTAAGGCTATGTATAGGCTTGACTTGATGGAGTGGATGGAATCTGAGCAAAAGGGCACTTAAGAATCCTTAAGCTACAGATAAGAAGATTGAAGAAGGGGATCTAACTGGGAACCGTAGAACTGCCCATAAGGTTTTAGGAACAGGCTATTACTGGCCTACCATCTTTAAGGATGCCAAAAAATTCGTGTAGGCCTGTGATAGCTTCCAAAGGGCAGGACACCCTGGGCAGTCTGATGAAATGCCTTTGAACCCTCAACTAGTGATTGAACCATTTGAACGCTAGGCACTTGATTTTGTTGGCCCTATTAGTCCTCCCTCAAACCAAAAAACATACATCCTAGTTGCAACTGAATATGTCACTAAGTGGGTCGAAGCAGAGGCAGTTTCAAAAGCTACAGAGGACTCTGTAGTACAGTTTATTTTCCAAATCTTTGTGCGTTATGGTCTCCCAAGGGACATAATCACAGATGGAGGAACACAATTTGCAGGTAATAAATTAGCTGAAACATTGCAAAACTACCACATTCGCCACAAGATTACAACTCCATATCACCCACAGGCCAATGGCCAAGTAGAGAGCACGAACAAAGTAGAAAACATTAAAATGCCAAGTAGAGAGCACGAACTATAGTTGTCTTAAGAAATTTTATTCACACTGAATACTTCGAATTGTGAAGTATTTATACAAAAAAATGTTTACAAAATATCTCAGGAATTGAGATAATGTTTTAATCAAAAATAGGAAAGAAAACTTAAAAAGAGGGACAGCTGCAAAACGGTTTTCAAGCTGTTACCTTTTTACAAGCAAAAATAGAACTGATTATTCTAATTTGAACTGATTGTTGTTGTGCACTTTAACCCTGTATTTTTACCATTTGAGGTAACATTAAAAAATGAATTTCCAAGTGAATTTCCTGTTTTTTTTTCCATTAAATTCACAACAGATCTGTGAATTCTTGCCACTTTTCTGCAGAGGGGATCTTCATAGTCTTCAATTTTCTGTAACTTTCATCTGCCTCTGTATACTTGGCAAAGTTAGGCTTTATAGTGAACATATGCCTGATCTCATTATCTAAAAAGAACAGATCTTCAAAATACTGAAGAAGTATTCTGCCTGTTGGTGATCCTTGAGGCAGTTGTTGTCTGGCTTGCTCTTTTGCATGATTTCTGATTTTTAGATCATAATCTTTCTGAGGCATTAACTTGTCATTCAATGCGTGAATATCAGGAAAACCTGCTTCTGACAATGTTTTGTATTTGGCTAAAAATCTTGAGATGGATAAATTCATGTCGTTACACCGGTCCTCTAGATTACTCATTATGTTTCTTTTGTTGAGGACCTTTTTGATTTGAAGAATGGTTTTTGTTCTATCAACAATTTTCAATTCTTCCAACTCTTCCCTGGTTTTACTGTTTAAAAAAGCTATGATTTGGATTGCTTGGGCTGGTTTTTTGTCAATTTCCCTCTTAGTCTTGTCAATCTCTGCACTAGCAACTTGAAGTAACTCCCTATGTTCATAAATTATCCGAATTGAAGGCCATTGAGAATGAATGCCATCAATAATTTTGGTCCATAAATGATTTTTTATAAAGGCCACTTGATCTGTAAGATTTACTTGTGCTTGCAGAATCTTTACCTGTTCTTGTAGTCGATCAGCCCTTTGCTCATGTCCTCTAGAAGTAGTCAAGGCATCATTTTTGGATGTTTCCAAATTTTTAATAGTGCCTCTCAAACTAAGAATCTCTTTATCTTGGTCTTGTGGTGTGGTCCTCTGTGAGGATGAAGAAGAAGAGGCAGAGATTAGAGAAGTAATTGGAAATGCAGTTGGCAGTACTTCGTTTGGTGCCAAGTGTTCTGCCAAAGTAGATGGTATAGCAGTGTTTACAGTGGGGATCACTGTAGGAATGACCATTGGTTGTGATTTTCTTAGTTCTTCATTCTCTTTCATTAGAGCTTCTATTTGAATTTCCATTGCTTTTATCTGACCTATCATTTGATGTACAAGCTGCTTTAAATCATCATTCTCTATTTTTTGCTGTACAATTTCTTTTGCTTGAGAGTTTTCACTCTGAGGCAACTTCAACTGTTTTCTAAGAGCAACTATATCCTCATTTTTCTATTTAATTAAGACTTTTGCCCCTTCAATGTTGGCTGGGTCACCCCCTGCTTCAATCACTATATCTTCTAGTGCTTTTATTCTTAAATTATTAGCATACAGTGAGGCTTTGTCCAACCTCATTTGATTTTGGAGGTTGAGCACTGTTTTCTCAAGCCTAATTGATTTCATATTTTTACTGACAATTTTGGAATATAGAATTTCAGTATTGCTCCTATGAAATTCAATTTGATCTAATTCATGAATGGCATCTGCATCCAGTTCAAGATCTGTTTTGGAATAATCTGCCACTGATTTTGGCTCAGCCACTGTAGGCTTCAAGAATTACATTACCAATTTATTGGATGAATAATAAAATGCTGAAAGAAGCCTGTCTTTGTTTCCAGGCTTTTCCTTAAGAAATCTAGAATGAGCTTGATTCTTGAGCTCTTCATTCTTCTCTTTAATCTCTCTGAATCTGATCTGAATCTCTGACTCTGTATTGTCAGTTTCCTGAGAAGAAGGAGGCAAATCGACAGTAGCCTGGTTTTCCTTCATGACTGTATCTTTTTGTTGTGTTCCAATTTTTACATTTTGAAGCTCTTTTAATGTTTGAGTGACTATTCTTGTTGCTTCATCATTTATATCAATATTTATAGCCTTATCCTTTTCTTCTTCTGTTGACTTGCTTCTTTTACTATAAGGAGTTCTGAATTGTATGTCCTCAATAGTCTCAGCTATGAAACTATCTCCTTCTCTGTCTCTTTTATGTACATTATCAGTATCTTTTCTTGTAGAAGCCACCTGTACTGTCTGTTCAATCTGTTTTCCTTTGCCACTGTCTACCTGTATTACCTGTACTACCTGTGAATCATCATCAGATAGGGTGTTTGGATCCCATTCAATTTTATTTACATATCTTTCAATATGGGGCTTAGGATCATGCAAGTAAACAGGCAACTTACATTTTACCCTTATTGCACTCAAAATACCTTGTGGGTCATACTTCCATGTAAAACTACATGGGAACTTATACTCTTTAAGTTTGACATTTATTTCATTGGCATCTTCTCTGTTATTCACAATGAATGGCCCAATTTGATTTTTCAACTTAAATTGGGTCTTTTTCTTGAAAGCTATGAAGTGGATTTCATCTACATTCAATAGTTGTCTCAGATATTCTAAAGCAAATATTCTTGTAGTAACAAATCTGGGTAACTTATATGGGGCCAGGGATGAGCCATACACTCTGATTTCTATATGATTTTTATATAAATACCAATCTCCAATTTTGTAGCTCTCTGATAACTGCAGAATTCTTCTTGTCTCATCATTGATCCT
Organism: Pinus albicaulis; assembly: GCA_034641835.2. Lineage (NCBI taxonomy): Eukaryota > Viridiplantae > Streptophyta > Pinopsida > Pinales > Pinaceae > Pinus > Pinus albicaulis. The sequence continues at coordinate 298,986,708 of CM076583.1, read as the reverse complement.
AGGGATCTCCTCTTTTCCAAGAGATACATAGCAGGGGCTATAAATGAGTCATTGAAATCTGTAAAACTATACTCTCTGTTCCATTTCCTTAGAATAGATGACCAAAATACTATTGATAGAACTTTTCCTTCTGTATCCACTTTCTGACATTCAATTGGAAACTTATCTGTTTGATAATATAGGAAGAGGTGGAGTAGATAAGAGGAGTATCTGAAAAATCCTTCTTCTGATAATCTGGATAACTGATAATGCATACTTTCAGCAATAAATATAGCAAAATTGAACTGAATGGATGGTGATTGACCAGGGCTTAGAGTTGACAGAAAACCTAGGATAGCCACATCAGTGAATTCATCACTGGCATATCCTAGTATGAAGGAGAGCATTAAGAAAATCTGTCTAGTTTCATCTGGGAAATCAACGATGTCGAAAGGAGGATTTAACTTAGGAATATCAACTTGATTTGGACAAAAATTCTGGTATATTTTGAATCTAGCATTGAAATCCAAGTCAAGATATAGTTGGGTTAAATCCTCTATTGATAGGGAAGCAGAATTGGGGTCATGATTCATTTGCAGCATGGAATTTATCGACTCTTCAGTGATGTAAAACAGGGTTTCTTTTTCTTTGTTTACAATACATATTTTTTCTGGCATATAATAGGCTTCGCATAATATGATAAAGTCAGGAACAGAATGAGTGAGAGGGACAATATATCTAGGCAGATTGGATTCCCAAATTGGAATATCTTTGTCACCCTTTTCCACTGATTTTCCATAGCACCAATTATAGACATCAAGCGGGTTAAATTCTACATTAGGGTCTAGTATTATATAGTCCAGATCAACTAAAGGGCTCTTCTCTGGAGAAATGACTGGAGGCTGGACTGGTCTGACCACTTCTGTAGAATCAGCCGTGAGTGCAGGAGTTGGTTTGTCAATTTTGAAGGACATAAGCTGAGGAATCTTTGAAGAAGACTTCTTTTGAGATTTTGGGCCTCCATTCTTGGGGGTTACTTGTTTCTTGGTCATTTTTAATAATGAACGAAGCAAGATTAAACGGTTTGCTAAGTTCCTTTACGAGAAACAGGGGTTTCTTGGCGAATTTCTACTGAAAATGGGGTTTCTGAGCAGGGTTTTTAGGAAATGCAAGGAATTTAAAGCTCATAACGTGTATTTAAAATCGATTTCAACAGCAAAATGGACCAAGGTATGGAAAAAACTGCGAGAAAGGGAAATTAGGGATTCCAGGGAAATTTTGACAGAGTTTTCCCTGAAAAATGGACACTTTTTTGCAGTAACTTTGGTAATTATTTGAAATCGACAGGAATTTTGAAATATCAGAGGGCAACTTCGAATAAAAGTACCTGGAGAACCAAAGGAATTCGGTTAAATACGTTGCAGAGGTGCTCAGTCTTCAATTTTTTGAAAATGGCTTCGCAGAGGACAATGTAGTACTTTGTAATGGAAATTCAGGGCAATGGGCGTCGAAAAATGGTACTGGTAGGTTGAAAATGGCTCTGCAAATTTTCTCAGGGTTCAAACGGCGTGATTTTGAGGAAAACGGTTATGCAATGTTTTTACAGGTTTAAAGCGAAAAGGTGAAAATTTTAATGCAAATAATAATTTTAATGTTATCCTTCGATGGTATAACCATAGTTAAATGACATTAAACTCAGGTTAAACGGGTGAGGTTTAGGGAATACCGCCAGTGGTATTCGCAAGGGTAAATGGTGGTAAGCAGAAACTAGCTTTTCGAACGTGATACAACATGGTGGCGACACGTAAGCGCGGGTGGTTTGGAAAAACCACCCATTTCGCGCGGCTTTGCCAAAACATCAAACGATTACTTTATGAGCGCGGAAATGTATTAGCGCCGTCGGATCTGGATTCAACGAGCGAACGGCCACGATGAAAAGGAAAGGTGCGGGGAAAAGGTAAGTTATCGGGTTCACTTTGGGCCATTGAACTTCGGAAACCGTCGCTATACCGACATTTAGAGAAAAGTCTCGCAATACCGACACTTAGAAAAAGTGTCGCAATTGTAAAAGTGCGACACTATTGCAAAAGTGTCACAAGACCGACGGACGTCACAAGACCGACGAAAATGGAAATCGTTCAAAACGTCAGAAGAGAAACGCTTACCGAAAAGGTAAAAGGTAAGTTATCGGGTTCACTTTGGGCCATTGATCTTGGGAAACCGTCGCTATACCGACATTTAGAGAAAAGTCTCGCAATACCGACACTTAGAAAAAGTGTCGCAATTGCGACACTATGCCCCAAAGCGTCACTAGACGGCTTCCTCCAAACGTCGCTATTATATGTTTTACGAAGATATGGTAAGTAACTCTCTCTTGTTCTTCTTAGAAATAATTATATATAATTTTTATTTTTTTTTCAAAATAGATTAAAAAAATTATATGAGAAAAATTATTAATTCAGCAATATGTGTGTGTTGTGAGAAATAATTTCATAGTTCAACTTAATGGTTCATTATATAATCATGTGAGCATCACCAATGATATATCTTAAAAATCAACTGAAAAGCCATGTGTACAAAATCGATGTATACTCTAGAGAGTGGTTCTCATATCACTACGTAAATTGTTGTATGCTACTTCAACAAAATTATAAGATAAACTGTAATACACATCATATATGCACCATAACAATTGCCATACAACTAATTTGTTTTAGGATACATGTGGCATTCTAGGGGTAAATTTTATATGATGTATATATCAATCTATTAGGTGTTGGTAAGTTTTGAGTATCTAAGAAATGATAAGGAATATCCATACATCATGATCTTGTAATGTGATTATAAATTGTGTCTATAATTTCCATAAAATGTATAAATGATTTGTTTAAAAAAATCAACACAATCAACCCTAAAAAATGCTCATGATGTGGAATGTCATTGGCGAAACAAAAATGATGGTCACATGTCCCATTTCTATGGTAATGGTGATCATATATATGTTGTAGCGACACTTGATGAGTAATTAAATAAATCTCAGAGTGTGACTCATTGTGCCATATTTTTTTAAAGCATGATTTGCTTTCCTAGTTTTTACTAATTTGTTAACATATTTTATTCATTTGGAAAGCTAATTAATGATGCTTTAAGTAATTAGGACCTAATGAGAGATCATCTTCACATCTTCACTGAAATATATTGGTAATTTTAGTCACTATATGGACCGCACATGCATGCTACTTAAGAAAAATTGAAATATAAACTATAATACACATCTTATATCTGCCATAACAATTGTCATACAACTTATTTACTTCTAGATACATATGAAATACTTCATGTAAATGCCATATTATGTGTATACCAATATATTAGGTGTTGGTAAGTTATGAGGATCTAAGAAATGATAGGGTATCCACACATTAGTAGTGCCTTGGTGAATTTTTTGCATAATTTTCTATTTGTTGTAATTTTGTTGCCTAGATTTGTTATAGATTTCAAATAATATATACAATTATCTACCAATTGTTCTTTATAAAGAAGAAGTACAATAAGTAGTCACCTAAAAGTGAGCCATGTGAAAATATTTGTAACATGAGTAACCTGGTAAGCTGTAAATGAAAAGTGAATAACCTCCACTCACCAACAAGTGGCAGGCAGGGTTGGAATTTGGATTTCTCTTTACCCGTCACACAAATTTTTTTGATGTTTTGGTCATTATTTTTCTAGTCAATAAACGTTACGTTTAAAATTTTTCACTTCATTAATGATGTTCTCGTAATAAATTAACCCTTCACCAATAAAATTTTGATTAAAAAAATTGAACGCTCTTCCATTTTCTTTGGATTTTGGAGTGTGATATATCTGTGTCATGGACTTTTAATACCTAAAGTTTCAAGAGAAATAGCTGATTCTTTTCAAACTAATATTTCCTCAATAAATGCAATGTCTTGAAATTACTTACAGTTGATGCACAGGCAGCCGCCTTCCATTTCCAGCGATCAGTCAAGATCGCAGTATAACAAAAACGTTGCAGAGAGCCGCTTGCCATTTTTCATTGATCAGAGTTTAAAAAATTGAAGGACAGTGGTCCCAGAACTGAAATTTCCGGATTTGAAATCTCACTGAGGCGGATTTAATAGAAATTCCGCATCACACTCAGCCGTCCGTACGAGTGCCCAAAATCGGACGCGGAAAATTCATAAAGCAGATTGAATAGAAATTTCGCGTCACATTTTTGATGACGTCAACAAATTTTTTTGGCACCCGAAATTGATTGAAGGAGAGTTTAATTTTTGGTTGACATCCGGTGGTCAAAGTTCTTTAATGTTTGTTTTAAAAATGTCATGCGTACAGGTCCATATATATATGTTTTACATATATACATCATATGCACAATTCAAAAGGAAGGCCGTGGGCCATAGTAAATTTTTGGTTTATGTTTTTTTATTTATTTAACACTACACCATACTTCATATGGTATACGACTTTTGTTTTGAGTTTTTAAAATAAGTTTTATTTTAATTTAGTTTTTTTTATATATATTCTAAAAGTGTCATGGCATATAAAAGGAATAAAAGGCCTGAGTGCATGGTTCAGATTTGTAAGTTTTATTTTACACATAGCAGAAGTGTAAAACAAAATTTGAATGGCACAGCAGTGCATTCATTTTTTTTTTAGAGATAGAGTATTTGTCAACACACAGCAGTGAGTTGTAAATGCACAGATAGAGTGAAATTTTAGAGTGTGAGTTTTGTGTTGAACTGTGTTTAGAAGCAGTCAAAGTTTTTTTATTCCCTCGGTCAGAGGAGATTTTGTAACCAAAGTTTTTAAGTTTAATGAAATAGTTTTTACAGTGAAAACTCTGTTTCCAGTGAAGAAATTTTTTTTTATATTTTCTCTGTGTTGAAGAGGGGAGTTTTATTCTCCATTTTTGTTCTGGAATTTTAAATATTCCAACACTATGATCTACTAAAAATTACTTCAAAAATCAAGTAAACCTTCCAATATAAAGAAAAAAACATGAACGAGTTTTCCCTAAATTGCAATAAATTTATGTTTATTATTAATATTGCATAATCTGTCTTATAAAAATTGCATAATCGGACTAAGAACAAATCCTCAGTGCATTTTTTATTGTTGTTGTGATTAAAAAAATGAGCCAAAGAACGCTAAGGCACTCATAGAAATCAATCTATGTATTATTTCTCACAAAACATGTTGAGTAGTGGAGACTAAGCGCTAGATTTTTTTCTGTCCTCAATCTCTCTATTAATTATGTCTATGTAGTTATAAGAATAACAAGCCAAAGAAATCAGAGGTTTCCAGAGAAATTAGTCTCTGTGTGCAGAAATTGATGATTACTGTTGACTAAATGTTATACCATTTGAAATTGCTGAGCGAAATTAATCAGGCCATGATGTACCATTTGTCAGTATCTATTTTCTCATGTATGAAAGTTTTTTTTCTAAGTAAAAGTAATTATATTAAAAAAAGGAGTACATTACAGCGGGCCAAAGCCTGATCATTGCCGAGTGCTGTGGCATTTGAAACAAAAAACCATAGTTTGAAGACTGCCCTGCAAGAGGGAAACCAGTCTGAAACAGTTCATTTGAAAAATCTCGGGCAGGGGAATCAGAGAATTGTAGTACTGGAGACCATATCGAAGAAAAAAAAATAGATGCATTTTCAGAGACAGCAGGAAACACATGAACAGGCCCATGAGAATGGGCAGAAATAGAGCAAAAAACCAGAGTGAAGAGGAGGAACTATTCATCAGGAGGTTCGTAGACAACTCTGCACCAGAGTTCATCTGGTTCCCCGTCAGCATTATACAGGTCAGCAATAGAATGGATCACCTTCGCGGGAGGAGGAGGAGTAATCTGCGCCTCGCTCGCTTGCACTGCGTCCTGCCTCTCAGTAGGTTGACCCACCGCTTCCTTGTTCGCCAGGTCCTGCGTGGCCTTGCCCATCTGACCCTTCACGTTCGCACTATCAGGGCGCTTCAGCCCAACAAACTGCGCCGAATCCTGAGCCGCCGAGAGGCTGCATTTCGTCGGGCGAGAACTGGGAACAATTTCCTGAGGCTCTTCACGAAATACGACCGTAATTGAGGCAGTCACCCTGGGTTGATTGAGAGTGTTGTTAAAGGAAAAATGCGCGATGTGGGTTTGAGCAGGAGGAGCGGAAGGAGTGGGGGAAGCAAAGCGACGACCCGAGTTGAGAAGACGCCCTCTAGGTTGCTGTCAGAGTGGGAGATAGACACAGAGGAGGTGCCAGAGGTGGAGGGAGAGCGTCGAATTTGGCGCCTCATGGAGCCTCTTTGGCAACGCATTCTCTGCATGAGGCGCGACATAGTCGCACTCAAGACAGCAGGGCAGGGAGGCAAAAGATGGACAGAAGACTGAAGCGAGAGGGGCAACAGGGCGACAGAAGCAAGCTTGCAGGAACCAGCGTGGGAGAAGTGGAGATATTCTCCAAAATCCAAACAACAATTGAGACAGCTCCTCTTACCAGTTACAGTGCGAACATTAGAAAGCCCTTCTCCTAGAGCGCACCACAGATTCACAGGCGGGGGAATTCTGTTCAGACCAGAGGGACGTTCCATAATAACAACCCAGTCTACCGTGCAACTATGAATCGACTACAATAAACCACCATAAGTATGAACTGGAGGCTGAGTCATGTCGCGACATGCGAATGTGTATCGAGGAGCGGGACTATGGTTTATTCGAGCACCAGGAGTAAATGGCATTAAACGCCGATCAGTCGACATTAAGAACTGAATGACAGCACTCTTGCGGGTGGGCCAGTGGCTTCCCCTTATGCCACACCCCCATCCCATCACGTTAAACACTACCAACTTCACCCGCATCCGGGTTCTCATGTATGAAAGTTGATGTACCATTGAAAGTTTAATAATTCTATTGAAAGTTTAATAACTATAATAAATATATGTATATATATATATATTTTAATTTAATGATTAATAATAATTAAATTAAAATTCTTAAAAGACAAAATAAAAGCCTAATAATCACGAACTATTATGATAATTTAAAAATATAGAACTCGGGCTGAACATAGTTACAAAGATACCAAGAAAAGAAGAGTGCATGCGCATGATAACCTCTTTCTTGACAACCTATGAATGCCATTCTCAATGAAGACTCAAGACTCAAGTGGATTGGATTGTGTATTATAACAGTAGGAATGAATCAAAGTTCAATGAATGAATAACTTGATCGAGAAAATTTGTAGGGAAAGGTAACTTGACTATCAATCTACTAAACCTCACTTCCATGATTAAAAAAACACCCCCACATTCTCAGTGGTCCCATCATGGTCCACCTATTGAAAAACAACCAACAAATATTATTTTTTTTTTTATTTTTGCATGGCCATTGGACAATGATTTACTATGGTTTTCCTACTAAATTCCAATGGATGATTATTCAAAAATATTGAGAATTAGTTTAGTCTCAAGGCATAGCCAAGATTCTTACTGGATAATTATAGATTACCTTTCCCTTGGATGATTGTACATTTTTCATCTACTTTTTCACGTGAATTTCAGTTGATGCTAGATCTTTGCCTTCTATTTCTTTAGTGAAGCTAAGAGTTAAATTTGATCTTACATTAATAACTATACTTGCATGAATATCCATGCTTTTATACTTCCCCACTATGGTCAATGTTCATGTATGGCCTTGGCCCATTGATCTTACAATTAACTCACTATTCATATTCAATTTTCTCCAGTTCAGCCCAATAAAATAAGGAAAACAGAAAATGAAGTCCTGATTTATCTTTCCAGTGCTCCTACATAATACAAATACTCTTAAAAACCAATTAATATATAAATTGTCATCATTCACGCTAAAATCAGTTTGAATTTTTATAATGAATTTACTTACAATTAATAGATTACATTGCTCACAGAAAAAGAGATAATTTAGAACTATGATTTCACAATAATAAATTATCGGGCTCCCACAAGGCGATGAACTTGGTCAGATGTGACCCTTCTACAGCAGCTCCTGAATCTGCCTCTTGATTTCATTGTTCTCCAGAATAGAGCACCGATAGATCGGTCCGTTGGGTAGTGGCACACCTAGGGTCAGATCAATCGGGTGCTTGACTTGACAGTGTAGAGGAACCCCTGTGGGTGAGGTGAAAATTTCCCCGTACTCCTCCACAACCTTATCCATTTGTTGTTGTCGTGCAGAGGAGCCTTTTCTGGAGGTCGTGGCCATAGTCTTCTTCTTTCCCTAGGGGCGGATCATCAGGAAAATGAATTTCCTGGTTTGGGAAATGAGCTTATTGAATTGTTTTGCAGTAACCAAAGAGATAGTAGCAGGAGGTGGTACCTCTGGTATCCTGTACAGCTTATTTCCCAAAGTAACAATAACAGCACAAGGCCGAGACTCATACACTGCATGACGCTTCCACAAGTATGGTTGTCCTAATAATACATCAGAAACATCAATAGGAACAGCGTCGCATAATACCTCATCCATGAAGGTCTTGATGCTATAGGGAAGGCGGCACTGCTGGCTGACGCGGAGATCTTGTATGGATGTGGGTGAGCTGTGGTCGGCAAGCCCAACCGCTTCACGGCATCTGCCAAAATGAGGTTCTTTTGGCTCCCATTGTCGACAATGAACTGTACCGGGGAGCCCTTTACCCACATCTGGGAGTGGAAGAGATGTTCCTCCTTCTGGATCTTTGTAGTGGCAACAGTGGCATTGGGCTCCACATCAATAATCTGTTTCCCTTTTTCATTCCCCTTGTCAGGTTCTGATTCAGAGTCATAGCATGCATCTGACTCAGAAGCCCGCATCTCGGCCACCAGCGACTGCTTGGCCCGACACTCACTTGTGTTGCGAGTGGTGCTCTTAATATGGAACTCACACCACTTTCCCATGTCCTTCTTTGGCTTTGCAGTGTTGTTCTTTCCTTGTGGCTTCGACAGGTTGTCTTGAGTCACCGTGCCTTGGCTCTATCCTTTGTTCTGTGGTTTGGGAGCACCTTTCCCTTGCTTTTGATTCGCAGATCCAAAGTCTCGCTTCTTCTGTTTGAATTTCTGCTCAATCTTGGCAGCATACTGGTATGCCGTACCAAGCGAGGAGATGTCGAGGAACTCCATTACCTCCTAAATGTATCTGTGCAGACAACTGCGATACTTTAGCACCAGATGTTTCTCTGAATCTTTGATACCCAACTTGGTGCGCAGGGTATGGAATAGATTTGTCAGCTCATGCACATCTTGATCCCTTTGTTGCCGTAGCGTGGTCCATTGTATGTACTTGTCCTCATAGCTCCCCACGGGATAGTATTGTTCCTTGACAGCGTCTCGGAAAGAATTCCAAGTGGGTACGACCGAGAACAAAGAGGGTTTTGTCTCATCCTTTTTCTCACAGTGGCTTTCCCACCAGTCCTTGACATGGGGGGCAACTTTGAGGAGTGCAAAAATAATCTTCTCCCTATCGGAAAAGTCATGAACCGAGAAATATCCTTCTAATAGATTCAACCATCCATCTACGGCATCTGCATCTATTTGACCCTCAAATATGGGAATGTCAAAATTTAATTGTACCTTAAAAGGAGTCACACCTCCAGAGTGGCTGTTGGATGTAGATGCACCACCAGTGGGCAGCCGTTGAAGGATCTGGGAAAAGTTATCCATCATCGCGTTCCTTTGTTTTTCGAGGGCCTCCTTGAGCAATATTTTGATAGGATCTCTTGCTCCCTCATCTTTCTCTTCGTCCCCCATGGGCGTCCGTCGGGGTTTGCGAGGCTGATCTTGCAAAGGTTCCACCAGATTGAGCCCTAACTCCTTATACCCCGACCTCATTGGGGACATGCAAAGAAGGATCGAGAAAAAGCAGACCACTCTGATACCATTGATCCGGATTTATGCAGGAATGCAATAGAATAAACACATAACCATAAATACAGAGATGCAGTGGAAATAACACTTCATTTTATTAATATCAAAGAACTGAAATTTGCTTATAGACAGAATTGAAATAAAACTAGCTAGGGCGTTGGTAGCTATCTCTGAGGAGAGATGAGGCAACTACAGGCCTCTGAACTGAGTTACAATGAGGCTCGAGGGCCTATTTATTATTGAGAAACAATGGAGAACCCTAAACATCCAAAAACCAAACCCTAGGAGATGAAGTGCCAAAACTATGGGCCTCGTTTGGGTAAACACCTTCCCAGGGACGTAACTTTGGCATACTATCTCTGTTTGACGCACATGATACATCATTAGAAAGATCTATCCGAGGACTACAACTTTCGCCATGAATATAATTCTAGAACAGAATGATACATAATGATATTCGCTAGAGGCGGGATGCCCAAAAAACGTCGTTTAGGGCCTCAAAACGGCTCCAAAAGTTCAGGACTCGAAAAACTACTAAAAATAGTAAGTTGTGCCGAAACTGAAAAACTGAAAGAGACAATGGTGGGGCCCAAGTGGAATAGGCGGGTGGCCACCAGTGTCCACTTGGATCATTGAGTGAGCCAAAAAAGTAACTTTCCTTACTTTTTGAGTACAGCCTTGCAATTGCGAAGAGGACTAGTGTTGCAAAATTATTGGTAAGTGGAAATTAAAGGGCGTAAGAACGTTTTTGAAAAATTTTCAAACGTCAAAATTAAGTCTTCTATCCTTCCTAGCACCTCATGGAAAATGGGAATCCGCAAATTCTAGTCGTCAAATATGTGCAAAATGCCTTATGACAGGCAAAATGGAGGACTGGTCCTATGCTTCTACATGAGTTAGGGTTTCATGTGGCAACATAGAACCTTGTATAGTTTTTCAAGGATAGGAAAGGAGAATATTGTCAGTTAATCATCACTTGAAACTTCATCACCATTTGAAAATTGTTTCCTAATTTGAAACAATAAGACTACCCAACTATTTCATTATTTAATTTTGATTGTGTAATAAAAAAAAATATCCTAGATAACTTAAATAATGTAAGCACTTTTGCACAAATTTAGTGGAGAGAACCTTCAATTACATTTATTTTGAAGTTCCACTTGCATTTTAAGCCATTTTAATTAGTCTTTCATGGCTATCTAGTAAAAATTTCAACCTCTTGTAGAAATTTGTTTGTCACTTGTATTAGAAATGCAAAAATCAAATGTAAATAAAAATTATTTGAAATGCTAAAATTCAAATGCGTGCTACATAAAAATGATTTTTTTAAAAACTACATTAACGTCTGATATCACGCGCGCATTCGCCCTCAGCTCTTGCAGAACAGCATTCGCCCTCAGCATTCGCCCTCAGCTCTTGCAGAACAGCATTCGCCCTCAGCTCTTGCAGGACAGCATTCGCCCTCAGTTCTTGCAAAATGGTAAGTTCTTACTGCAGGCCCTTCCTCCTGTAGTAGGGTTGACCCTATTTGGGTTTTTTTGGAGCCTCTGAGAATACACAGGTTGTGATTGATTACGGGGCACTTCCTATATTTGTGGAACTTCTTGCCTCTGGGAATGATAATGTTCGAGAACAGGTAGCACGTTCATTTTAGAGGCATAAAATTATTCTTCCCAACTATCTTTATACGTCTGTAATTTTGGAATTTGATTTTAAAAACTACTACCCAACTTTGAGTTCAACTGGTGTTCGTGTAAGGCTGTTTGGGCAACTTTGAGTTCAACTGGTGTTCGTGTAAGGTTGTTTGGGCTTTGGGAAATATTGTTGGAGACTCTGCATCATTTAGGGATCTTGCCCTCAGTCATGGAGCTCCGAGGCAGGTGCTTGCCCAGTTGAATGATACTGCCAGAATTTCAATGATACGAAATGGTACATGGGCTCTGTCAAATTTTTGTCGTGGTAAACCCCAACCACTATTCGAACAGGTAAGCAGAACACATTTTCTGTCTCTTCTTCTTAGTTTGCAGATACTGTGGATTTTTTTTTTATAGATCTTGGTGCTTGGTAGATTTGGATGTAATATGGACCTAGGCGCTTGTTCATTACAATGACTCCGTCATCAGGTTTTAGAAAATGCTCAGAAATTTGGGTTTCACAAGGGGATTACCCTTGCTTGCAATTATCGATTATCAATCACATTCAAAAAAATTCTTTCGTAGCATTGCTGAGCTCTTTGTAGGTGAATTTCTGAGGCAATTTCACAATATCTGAACTAAATTTGTTTGTCCTTTTCAATACTCTGCGCTTGTAACAGAACCAGACAAACAATCTAGTGGCCAATGCAACAACAACAACACCTCATTTTGCAATGCCTGCAATTCACCCTCTCTGCACGCATGAATGACTATGGCACCCTCTTTTGTGAATAGGTACTGGAGCTGAAGGTATTGGTTTCCATTAGGATCGTGGAATTCAACATCCAAAATAGTATCAAATTCCACTGCAATAGTATTCCCCAGCGAGGGAAAAAGTTCATTGAGACCTATTGGACTCATCACCCCCAAATAGCCTCCAGGGCTACCCAGAGTGTGATCATCTGGAGCAATAACAAATGCTCATCCATCCCGATTGCTACAGAAACCAGGACCCACATTTGTTCTGAGAAAAGGACAAATACGTTTGAAAGAAGAAGCTTGTATTAGGGTCGAGAAATCTAGCTGGTCTATTGTACAATGCCCTACACACTTCAAGTGGTACTCCCAACTCCATGCTAAGGCTCACCATGCCATTCTTGAGATGAGCATCATAACACAGCAGTTTGATTCAAAAACCCAAGTCCACATTCTATGCCAAGACCTATTTATTCTGATAGTGGGGATTAAATGAAATAATTCTAATAGGAAGCAAAAGAAACATCGCAAATTTCTCTGAGCTTTAGTGATAATTTTCTATCACGAAAAAACAACTGAGACAGAGTAAAACAATATAAACCTGACCAGTAATGATGGAATTTGAACATGAGGATTTATAACCAGATAAAACCCTCTCCAGGTTAAAAGAATTCCAAAATGGCTTTAAGATTATACTAATGAGCGCTTACAACACCATAGAAATTATTGTCACAATGAAATCTGCTAGAAGCAAAGCCCTTTCATATGCAGTTTCTACATTTCCACAGTGGAAGCAAAGAAATCTTGCTATCTCATGATGCGGATTACTGTGGTCAAATCCTGCTATAGGTGTCTTGTTACGCTAAACGTGGATGTTGTCTTAGCTTTGGCCTCACGGTTCTCATTTAGGATCGTGGCTATCTGATCTTCTTGTGGCTTGTACTATCTAAACTTGTTCAATAGGAAAATGTTGACTTCTTTATGTATAGGAGCCCCGATGGGTGCTCTCAAACACTTTTTTGGGCAGCTTTTTTTTGTCTCTGATTCAAGGCAGAACTATGTTGGCCTTGGTTTTTTATTCCTTCGAACTTAGTTCTCTCATATTTTCCATCCTATCCCCAGTTTTCTACCGAGAAAGACATAACTTCACGATATCAAAATTGACTATTTTTGGCCATTTATCTTTAGTAATGGTACAGCCTTAATTTGGTGCATTCGTACAGTATCTTAAGAGCACTCTCAAGTTGTTATTCAGTATTTTAGCATAACTACTACATTTAACTACCATGCTCTAATATTTATATCAACCATAAGCATTTTTAAGGTAGTTCCACGTTTGTGAAGCAGAAGGAATGCTTCTGACAGCTTCTTATCATAGTGGTACAATTTTGTTCGCAGTTTATCTTTTATAAACCTCCAATTTTCCAAACGTAGTAGAGACTACAGTTTGCATCTGAAATTTTGGACAAATCTGTTTAGTATTCTACAGAAAATGCATTAAGAATAAAAAAAGCCCACAATTTGTAAAAAGCCCACATTTTGTAAAAAGTTCACAATTTGTAAAATGCCCACTTTTATTTTCTTTTTGCTTATATATTGAGCTCCCATTGAGTTCAACAAGTCTTGGGTTTTCTACACCATTGAGAGAGATTTATTGTTTTCTTTATAGGATAATTTGCATCAATGGAAGAAAACATTGGAGCTGAAAAACAATTCAAAAGGGTGAAAGGGGTGATGGCAGAGTTTATTGCCCTTGTAAAAAATGTTGTATGAGAAATAATGTTAGAGTTTTAATAGCAACAGCAACAGTGCATTGTAGGAAATATGGGCACATTGATGGTGGATCGAATGACTATCGTCCCATGGTAATTAATTATCTATCTTCATTTTGATTATATCGTAAAATTTTATATTATTTTAATTTTTTAATATTTTTTATATGCGCACTAATGTTTAATTATTAATGTTTGTAATTTTCATAAAGGCACAGTTGCCCCCCAACTTTTTGCAGATGATCAACCAGCTTCCACAGCAAAATAGTAGTAGATTAGATGATGTTGCACCAATACAAGAGAATATTGCAGCAAATATTAGTATTGAAAATGATGTTGTACAAGGTGAAGAACATGAAGCGAATGATGAAGGTAATTTTAATGATCCCATGGAGGTAGATCATGATGACAGTAATGAGACAGTTCACATTAATGATGGGACAAATCAAATGCTCCAAGACTTGTATGGTGAGTCAGATGATGATGGTGGAGATATAAGTGATGGTATTTATGATGTACCTCTGATTGAAAGGTCAAGTGAACGAGTTTTTGAACACTCAAATGCAACTCTTCTCTCTGCTACATTGTTGTTGGTGAACTTAAAGGTTATGAATAATTTGTCGAACAGATGTATGACACAACTCCTAAGGTATGCAATATGTATATATGATCACATATATGTAAATGTTGATTATTTTCCCTTTTTTTAGTTGTAATAAATGTGTAAAATAATAAATTATAATAATTTGTCGAACAGATGTATGACACAACTCCTAAGGTATGCAATATGTATATATGATCACATATATGTAAATGTTGATTATTTTCCCTTTTTTTAATTGTAATAAATGTGTAAAATAATAACTTATATATAAGTTATTATTTTACACATTTATTACAACTAAAAAAAGGGAAAATAATCAACATTTACATATATGTGATCATATATACATATTGCATACCTTAGGAGTTGTGTCATACATCTATTCGAAAAATTATTCATAACCTTTAAGTTCACCAGCTCTCTGCTATTGTTGCTGGTGAACTTAAAGGTTATGAATAATTTGTCGAACAAATGTATGACACAACTCCTAAGATATGCAATATGTATATATGATCACATATATGTAAATGTTGATTATTTTCCCTTTTTTTTAATTGTAATAAATGTGTAAAATAATAAGTTATATATATATATATATATATATATATATATATATATCATAGTTATCAAAACCGGCCAGTCAGGACAGCTGCTGGTTGGAACCGGTCTTGCAACCCGGTCAATAGCCTATTCTCACCTGTTTTTGGCCGGTTAACCGGACCTAACCGGCCGGTTAAGTAAGGAACCGGCCAGTTTATGCATAAACCGGTCAGTTCCGTACTTAACCGGCCGGTTAGGTGCTCCTCCATGAGTTGCAAATTCCTCAGTGTCTCCTCCATGAGCTGCAAATTCCTCTATTATACTAGCAACAAACTTGTCTAATAACTCATACTCAACACCTTATAGTAGCAAAAATACACATGATGACTGATAAATACAAGGCTGGCTAGCATAAAATCCCTGGCAGCATGCAACTCATCAAGTGTACTTGATGACAATTTTTGTTCTCAAAAAAATCAGCAGAAACCTTATTTCACACTCAGCGGGGAACTGTCAGACCCTCTCTCTCTGCTCACACATAGCAGCTGCATAAATACAAAACCTTTCACACAGCATACAAGCAATTTGATCATGGCATCAAGACTTATGCAAATGGTCTGACGCCACTCAAGGGACAACAACATACAACCTAATGAAAATGTGACTGGCAATAATAAATTGACCACTAGAAAATTCCTGCTTGGAAATGCACTAAACTGGCTACTGAGTTTTCTGGGTTTTAATGAATCTTTTCAGTGATAAATTTTGTCAAACACATTGTGAGCAGACTGCTGAAGTTGTAATGCTCTCTCAACTTTTTACAAATAGCACTAATAGTGGGTTTCATAAACCAATTCAATACCTCTAAGTGTTGTAGATGTTTTTCTAGAAATTTATTGGCAAGAAAACATAGATAATGAAGAATAAAAGATCTTCAAAATGCTGGTCTGATATATATATATATACTGAACCCAGAATTTTCTTTAAGGCTGATACAATGAATTGACAACAGATCTGAGCAGGGACAAATTGTATATTATAATATTAAATCAGCAATAAAACACAGTGAATAATATAAGAGAAACCTAATACATTACTTCAACAAGTTTGCTTATGTATTTTTCGATGATATGTATTGCATTTGCTGCCATTTTGATATATTCACCTTTGCATGGTATATAAATGAGCAAAATTTTCATATTTTATCTCTATTGGCTTGGAATCATGGTTGCAAATCTTAAAAATAGTTTTTATTTATTTATTTATTTTTCATTTTATTAAAAAATAATTATTTAATGTATTTTTTTTAAAACCGGTTCATTGAGATCTGATCGCTACCGGTTAGACCGGTTCCGGTTCGAAACCCGGTTCATTAGCTCCACCGATCCGGTTTTAATAACTATTATATATATATATATATATAATAATAATAATCTTTACAAGACACTACTTTTTGTTTCTGTTATAGATTGTTGGGTGAATATTTGTTACCATCGCCAAATACTTTACCTCGAACATATCAAGATCTACGTGCTATTATGAAACAATTTGGAATGGAATATAACACTATAGATGCATGTCCTAAAGATCATATTATATATTATGGAGAACATGCGTTGAAAACAGAATGTCCGAAATGTGGTACGAGTAGATATCGAACAGATCAACTAACCAAAAAGGTGCCTCAAAAGGTTCTTCGTCATATTCCCATAATTCCACGTTTGCAGCGAATGTTCAGGTGTAACAGCATAGCACAGTTTATGGATTACCATGCAAAGAATAGAAGTAGAGATGGTGTTCTTCGAATTCCTGCAGATGGTTCTGCATTTAGAGAAATCGAGGAAAAATATGTAGATTTTAAAAATGAACCTCGTAATGTCAGGCTTTCATTGGCAGCTGATGGTGTTAATCCATTCGGAGTGCTTAGATCTACTTACTCAGTGTGGCCTATTTTCGTTATCAACAATAACATTCCTCCTTGGATGTCAATAAAGAGGGAGCACATAATGTTGACTATGATTATTCCAGGTATTTGATACCTTATTTCTTTGAATGTAACATTTTAATTTCTCTCATTGTTTGAATAAATATATATTTTATTTATTTACTTACTTATATATACATATATCATGGGAGTAATTATTATGTTCCGTAATTTTGAACAATTAGGTAAGTACCAGGTCAAAGATATGAATGTATATATTGAGCCTCTTATCGATGAGCTAATACGGTTATGGCATGGCATCACTATGTATGACATCACTAAGCCAATCAAGCAGAAGAGATTTCAATGTCGTGGAACGCTTGTATGGACAATTCATGATGCCCCAGGACTAACACATGTTTGTGGTATGTAATATTTCATTGCACTTTAATATGATACATAATTATCTAAATTAGATATACCATATTGCATGTTTTAAAAATGATCTCATAGTATATTAATTGTTATTGATCCCTCTATTGCAGGTCTTCAAACAAAGGGTAGATTTGCATGTCTAGTTTGTGGCCCTAAGATGAAGTATCGTCATTCACCAGACTTAAAAAAGATGGTGTTTGATGAGTTTAGGCACTTCCTCCCTAGGAACCATAAGTATCGTACTACTGAAAAACATCTTTTCAATGATAAAGAAGAAACTAGATTAAAACCACGAAGAATGACACCTCAGTTGTGGATGTTGGAATATAGTAGAATTAATAAACGTCGAGCAGCTGGTACATAATTTGTGTGTGTATATATATATATTATTTGTTTATGTAATGTTTGGAATTTTTGTTTTAACTAATGAATTTATTTTATTGTATTTTATAATTAATATTGTTCTGATTTATTTTATTCTTTGATATCAAGGTCATCGTCGTCGTGAAGGTGCTAATATTGTACTTCCACCTGGAATGAAATGTTATCCTTCTCAATTCGCGAGGTTGCCCTACTATGAGGACCTAAAAATAGCTCATTTGTTTGATACAATGCATGTCGAGAAGAATGTGACAGAAATGTTATGGCGAACCATAGATGGTGCACATGAGAGAGATAAAATTGACAAAATTTGTGCTGACATTGAGAAATCAAATCATGCAATGAAAAGTGTGATCAACGGATCAAATAACAATGGAGGTCGAAATTATAATAATATTCCATGGTTATTAACATAACAACAAAGAAATGATGTAAAAGAGGTCGTTAGAAGAATTAAATTTCCAACAGGTTTTGCTTCAAACATAAATAATATCTTAACGAAGAAAGGTGACTTCAGTGGGGTGAAAACACATGATTGGCATACCTTTATTAAGGTAATTTTTTTGGTATACGTTTTTGTTTTTTATTGCTTGAATACATATTTTAAATTTTCCTTTTTTCTGTTTAATTTGGAAACCAATAACGATTCATTTTTTATTGTTATAGTATGTTCTACCTGTATCTCTCCCAAACGACTTCGACAACAATGTCAAGCAAGTTATATATGGTCTTAGTAAATACATGAGGTAAGTAGTTTTGATTTATACGCAAAATCTAATTGCTACAATTTATTTTTGTACTTGATGAAATGATGTATTAATTTACTTCTAATGAAATATATATTATGTTTCATTGAAATAACCTTGCGTAATGATTTGCAGATGGTTGTCATTGAAAGAAATCCATCAAGATGAAATAAAGTATTGGAAGAGAGAAATTCCTTGGCTAATGTGTGAAATGAAAAAGTATCTACCTCCAACATTTTCAATGCACAAGAACACTACTTGATACACCAAGTTGAGGAGATTGAAATGTGTGGACCAGTACACACAAGGTCAATGTGGATGGTCGAGAGGCACCCGAAATCCTTGAAGGCTTTGGTTAAACAAAGAGCACGACCTGAGGGTTCTATGGTGGAGGGATATGTGGTATATCAATCCATGGTGTATATTAGTCATTATCTTCCTAAATTAGCTACGCTAGTCATGAAGGCGGTGGATTGTATTTGGGTGGATTGTATTTGGGATGTGAACTCCATCAAAAAATTTGAAGAGGAGCACCTGTTGGGAAAAGGTAGAATGAAGAAAGTGAGAGGTAAAAGATTTATTATGTATAATACATATAATGTTTCATTTTTTTACATCATGTATATGATCATTATATTCATTCGGGTTTTATTCTTTCATAGTTTATTAATTAATATAATTTACCATGGTTATAAGTAATATTTATTAATATTGGTGAATTATTGTTTTTTATTTAGGTGCTCAAGATTATGAGGCACTACTTTTATACATTGCAAACAATCTTGAGTGGATGAGTGAATGGATTGAAACATGTAAAGCACGTAACGATGGTAGGTTATCATGGAAACTACTGTCTGAATTGATTAGAGAAGCGTATCGTAGTGGAGATGGGAACGTTACGGACAGGGAAATCGATTTAGCATATGGTTTGAAAGATAGAAAGGTAAGCAATTAATTCACCTATTTATAATGTGACAAGAAGTTTTATTTTTCAGTTAATTTTCATGTTGTGTAAATTATATGTTTAATTATTAATTGAGAATGCATCTTTTTCATGTTTGGCATATTGCAGTTGAAACACCACAAGGCTATGTGGTGCAATGGTCGTCAATTTCACGTTAAACAGTTGGATGATAACAGGAAAAATTCTGATAGTGGGATAACTGTAGTATTCCAGGTCACTAATGTTTCCTCTAGGAGTGACAGACATCCTCGAGAATCTGAAAATAGATATTATGGGTTCTTAGATGATATAGTTGAGTGTGACTTTAATTCCTTCAAAATAGTTTTGTTCGGCGTCAAATGGTATAGGCTACGAATGAATGTACATGATGATGATAGAACACTTATTCAACATGACAATGGATTTCCAATGGTTAAAACATCGCAGTTTGAAGCAGGAAAAGATCGCTATGTTTTTCCAAGCCAATGCGAACAAGTCTTTTACTCAGAGGTTCCAGGTGAGAAGGAATGGTCATTTTCTATTAGATATGATCCAAGAGGAAGGCCAGTAGAGTATACTGTAGAGGAAGAAAATGATATTGATCAAGAAGAAGATGATGTAGTGGCAGATGAGCAGGAAGATGCATGGACAGACGAAGAAGATATCTTAGAAGATGAACCAGGCATAGGAGATGAGGCAACAATTATTTATGATGATGTCGATGAGGATATTATTGAAAATGACATAATTGATGATGATGATGACATGGTCGATCATTTCAACACCATTTCTGAATCAGATGTTGATATAGATGTCGATCAGTTGGATGAAGATCAAGAAGATACAGAAGAAGAATGTTGATACAGATGTTATGTTCGAGTATGAGCTGGTATGTTATAAATTTATATTTTAATATGTAGGAATTATTGTCTGTTGGGAAAAATACTGAGAGGGGGGGTGAATCAGTATTTAGGGCTGACTGAAAACTTTTCACCAGAGATCTTATTATGCTGTTAATTATTTACTTGGATTATTGCATCATTCTTTTAGTAAACATGTGAAAAGAAATAACAGAATAAGCCATTACACAAAAGGAACACATATGAAAACCAGTATTTAAGGTGGAAACCCAATTTGGGAGAAAACCACCGCTACTGTCGTCTCAGTCTTCAATATTTATTATAAAGAAAACATCTTACAATTTTGTGTTGGCGCAGACTCATACCAGCACGCAGGCACCAACCTGCAGAAGGCTTCAACCTTCTCTCATTCTTCAACCTCTCCTGGAAGGGAGCTTCGACCCCCTGATTTAACACCATCTTGTACTGGCAGAAAGCTTCCACTTCTATGCAGAAGACTTCAACCCTCAGATCCACCGAATTTCATCAATTTCTTCATCAGACTTGCATCAGATCTTTATTATTTCTTTGCTGATCTTCCTAGAGCTTTTTCATTTCCTCGATCAACTCCATAGGTGCATCATGGATTCAACGTTATCAGACAACAGAGTTCGATCATGCAGATCTCATAAAGAGATTTTTATTTACAATGCCTCTGCATGCACACCTCGTACTATGATTATCATCACCTTATATTTTTTTTCAGAAAGAAAAAAAACGTTGTTTGAATTAACAGTGCATAGTTCGACATAACATTCCATCAAGGTTGATGAAAAAGCCTGATCAAAATAACCTATCCATCTCATGCACAACTTCTAAGGAAGAAGGTGTCAAGACAGAGGATTAAGTTTTGACCAATTAAACATAACAGGGGAAATATCACCCAATACAAATATCGAGTCCATAAAACATCAGGACTCGACCATATCATAAGCCATAGGGACGAGGAATAAGATCTGGATCGCCTGTGGAAATAGACATCCCAAGAAGACAGAGATGAACCGCAAAATTGTAGATATAGATAGTAAGTATGGACCTGTATGCATTAAAAACTAAAAAAAAAAACGGAGCCTATATATTCCTACGGCAGAAATCTGTTAGAAAAGTAATTGAGCCCCACATATCAGGTCAGCATCTGATGAAAAGATCCAGGCTCACATGAACGCACTTGATGCCAATTCAAAAACCTGTAGACAAAAACAAGGAAAAACAGGCTCGCTTGATGGATCAGCACATGGGAACAAATCTGTGCAGGCTCGCTTGATGGATCAACAATTGTGTAGAATGGATTTGTAGCTTTTTGGGTAGTTTTCGCCTATAGTTTTCGGATCAATATAGTTTTCACCTTTATTGAAACCATGGGTCAAAACCATTCAATTGCTAATGGTATTATTAAAAGTCGAACCAATCCAAATTGAAATCCCGATCTTTGTTGTTCCATGCTCGAATTGTCCCAAAGGTAATCTCTATCTCCGCCAAATAATACTATAGCCAAGGTAAAGTACCAATAGCGTGCCGCTGATGGTTTCCTTTCTTTTATTTATCAAATTCATGGAATTTGATAAATAAATATTATTCACAACCTTTGGAAATTAAATATATAATAGAACTTTATAGTAATAACCAGCGCTTTTATCAAAAGGCTTTTAAATAGACCTTTGGTTCCGGCCCCACATACATAATCGACGGCCCAATCAACATAATTTAAAAAACTGGGGCCCATCGCTTACGATCGTTTCCATCCGACGGCGGAGAACACATCGCTCGGCATCAGAGATCTGACGGATATCGTTCGTTGATGATGCACGGATGATAATGCGCGATGGTGCGCCGTACCTTGGGTAACTTTTGCGCATCTATAGCAAATGAACACCGTTTGATGACCCCTTCCCAGATCAACGGTGCTTATCAATATCGTTGGGCATCCTGGGTCGAGAAATAACGCGCGATGGCGCGCAGTGACAAGCGGTTTTGTGGAGTCGTACAAGGACGCGTGTCGCGCGTTCTATGGAATCGCTCCCATACCTCTTGAAAAATTTTCCCGTCGAAGGTGGTGCGATAGAAACCACAAACCACCTTTACTGTTTTCTCGGTCATAGTTCCGCTCTTCCACGCAGGGTTCCGTCGCGCTTCCGTTTGTTATGTTCCACCTCTTTCCTTCCAGGTTCCGTTCATTATTCCAAAGGGTTAGTCCGTGTTCCACCGAAAGTTCAATGCCAAATACTCTGTTTTAGTTCTTTCGCGTTATAACTGGTTTTCTCTCGCTCCTCGTTCCTTTCTCCATGAAAGCCAGTCAGCTCCTTACTAATAGAGTAGACCCTTCCATCATATATTTAACGAATATATATAACTCCACTATCTACCAGTTTGGATACACTGTCAACCGTATTAACATCGGTTCCTCGATCAACATATAGAGCACAGGGTTTCTTACGGATGTCAATTATCCTTCATCGGGATGCATACATATGTTCACACATGAATTAACTCGTCCTTATTTATATCGATTCTCCATTAAATACAGAGCTTGCCATCAAGGACAATCATATAATAGGATACAGGAAACATATTGCCAACATTGTCTTTAAATAATTTACTAATTATGCAGGTTTGTTGCATGTTGTTTATTATTTCAAACCAATAAATAATGGCCGTACTATTGTTTATTATTTCACAGGATTCGCAGGATTCATTTGATTCTATGGTCAGGTCTCTGAAAAAACCAATTAAACACTTAAATAGTCAAGATCTGGAAGACAAGCTTTACCCCCACCATAAATTGCTGAAAAACCGGCCTTCATTTCAGCTTGCTATGCTGATGACGAGGGTGGATTTGCATGATCAGTTGAATGAAAATGAATCAGATATTCGGGATGCTTTTGAGGGCAGATCCATAATCCCAATAGATGAAGATCCCATTGCTACAGAATTTCTGTCTGCGTTGAAGCACAAGTATAGTGTTGTATCGGAATACAAATTAGAGGACAACTATACCAAGTCTAAATCAACTGAATCCAGTTCTAGTGCTCTTGAACTTACCGAATTAAAGCCAGAAATAGGATTTACAATCTCTAATGGGAACGGGTATGGTAGTTCCGATATTGGATTGGATGTCCGGAGCTCTGCAATAGGCACTGGACCTGATCGTAATGAACCCCAACTAATTCAATGTGATGAAAATATGGACTTTGATGATGATCAGGAAAACAAGCCAGAGCATTTTGTCAATATTGAAGAAACTGAAGAGGTTTTCTGTGATCGATTGAATCAACTCAGCCATAAGACATCTACTGTAGGCTGGTTTGTATTAGAAGGAGAATCGGTTTTGCTTTCCCATGATGATGGATGCTGCTCTTTTCACGATATAGCAAATTCAGAGGTGTGGAGGTTTTAATTATTGTACTTAATTTTGGGGTTTATGGGTGTTATAATTTATACATTTTGAGATTTTCTATTATAAATAGGGAAAATCCTAGGGGTTAGATTATTCTCATGGTTTAAATTTCTATATTTGAAATAAAATTCACCAATTTCTATTTAAATAAATGATTTGCCTAAATATTTGATGTAGTTTAAATAGGATGTAGTTCATTTCAAAGACTGTTGAAATTTTCTAGAAACTATGATTTGGATTTCAAGAATATTTATGCACTCTTTAAATTTTCCCTTAACATAAAGGGCAGTTGATGTATGAGTAATACTCAGTATTGTTATTTTCCAATCTCCAGGAGAAGGCTGAATATAAAGCTCCATATGGGCTTACCCCAAACATGTGGGGTGATTTCTGGTTGATCAGAGCAGCTGGTTCAGATGGTTGCTCTGGTAAATATGTTGTGGCAACATCTGCAGGTTGTACATTGGACTCAGGTTTCTGTTCATGGGACTTTTATAATAAAGAAATTATGGCATTCCATACTGAATCATAGGCCTTCACTTCAACGTCTAGTACCATCTCTCCAGTTTTGGCAGAGAGGGATGTCTCGGGGAGAAATTTTGGCTTTGCAAATGTTGTGCCAGAGAATCAACATTGGTGGTACAGGCCATGTAGGCCTCTTATGGTATCTACTGCCAGTGCCCAAAAGACGGTTAATATTTATGATATTCGTGATGGAGATCCTGTGATTTCAATGTGTTTGTTTTGAAAGTTTAGGTTTCATAGTAAATCATCAATGGGCTCTAAAATAAGGCCACATTGAAATCTTGGATACATGTTTCATGCCACACAATCTTGGACCACTCTGTATAAATCTGCTTCTTGGACAACATTACATCTCCCTCATTATACAGGTGGTGTTCTTACATGCATAGCAAAGGCATTGTTTTGGCAATCATTTTTTAAGTCACTAGATATTGTGGGTACAAGGATCTAGGGACTCCACATGAAACTGTGTTGCCCGGAGACTCACTCTGCCTGTCCTTAAATTTGTAAACATAGTAGTATGCCAATGCTTCTTTCATTTTGTATCCATAAGATGATTTTTTGTCAAAGTCCATAATTGTTTTTAAGTTTTATCCATCCCAGTTTTGTTGTGAATGCACAGGTTTTTGGCTCAACACATATCTGTTATATCTTTGTACTTTTCCTTTACTAAATATTGGAAATTTTTAGTTATATTTAGAGGTGTCTTTTAAGGGATGAGGGGAATTACTTGGATTTAGTGCTGCCAGGCTTATCATTTATTCTCCAAATGAAGCCCTGTAATCTGTAACACTATATGGGCATGCAGCTCACTTGTTAAAATATAGTTGATATAATACGTTGTACATGAAGCCTGGAATTGTGTACATTCCTGGAATATATTAATTTGCAGGCATGCTTAAAAGAGATATAGGTTTTGATAAAATCAAAAACCTTGAACATGAAGAAAAAAAAGAGGCAATTATTTTATACAGATAGAACCAAGACACTATCTCCTCATTAATAACAAAACCTCAGTCAAAAAATCATATGTACAAATTCTAGAAGTCGAAAGTTGAAAATTTCTGAAATGGAACCAGGCCCTTTTCAAAAGAATAAATTTAGTAAAAACGAGGGTGAAGAAAGTTATCTTATCAAAATTTCCACATACCGTGTTAGCAAGGAATGACTACGAGTCTTGAGCAGTGAGACTGAGGAATTGCTCCTTTGCTGCAGGTTGCAGTTCTCTTCTCCAACACGATGAAAAGAAAATTCTTAGCTTTGGAGTCTGAAGCTCGAGTCACAACTTGGAAGTTGGTAAGGAAAATTATCAGGGTTGTTGCTAGTTGGCTTGGAGTTCGCAGCCTAATTAATTTTCTTTAATGCATTTCCTTCAATGTTGTGCCAGTTGTCACTGGCCAGCAACCTTTACAATAAAATTTATTAGAACCGTCACGCTACGAGGAAAATTTGACGTGATCACTGATCATTGATTTCTTATTGTGATAACAAACATTGGAGATTTACAGTCCTGTTTTAAAGTTTCATTTTTTTTTTTAAATTGAAACCGCCGTCGGCATACCGACGCCTTGTAAGCGTCGTTCTTCTGACGTTTTGAACGATTTCCATTTTCGTCAGTCTTGTGATGTCCGTCGATATTGCGACAGTTCTAGAAACGTCGGAAGAGCGACAGAAAAAAGAGGTCGGAAGGGCGACGTTCAAAATTTCGGACCACATTTCGTCGGAATTGCGACAGTTCTTCCTGGTGTCGATATTGTGACGCTTCTGGAAAGCGTCGGTCTTGTGACACTTTTGCAATACGTCGGTCTTCTGACACTTTTGTACGGCGTCGGAAATGCAACAGTTTAGACACGTCGGAAGAGCGACAGTATAAAGACGTCAGAAGAGTGATGTTCAAAACGTCGGACGACATTTCGTCAGATTGGCGAGACTTTACAAACGTCGGAAGAGCGACGTTAAAAATGTTGGACCAAATTTCGTCGGAATGGCGACACTTTACAAACGTCGGTTTGGGAGACGTCGGAAGAGCGATTCGTGTTTGGAAGCGACGGGGAAGTGTCGGTAGTGCGACACTTTGTAAAGGCGTCGGAATTGTGACCGCATGACAAACCACGTTTTTCCCGGCCTCGAACTATCGCTCTTGCGACGACTGTGTGTTGGAATAGTGACGATTTGGCCGTCGGAAATTGCGCCAAATTTTCTAGTGTGTAATAATGGTTCTAAGGTTCCAAATTTTCAAAAATATCTTTAATTTCAAAAGGAAAAATTAAATTGGTGAGGTGGGTTATCCTACTTCATTAATTACTAAGACATCAAAAGTAACTTATAAAGGCCTATGGAGGAGCTCAATTAAATTCATTTTTACTCTATATGTGTTTGTTCCCCTTGATATCACTGTGCAAATCAAGAGAAGGTCAAATTTGTAGGAATTTACACCGTAAGTTCCTTAGATCAAGAACCAAAGGTCACCACTCACAAACAAATCACAAATCAGTACACCAGTATAATCACATGGTTAAAACCCTCGAAGAGGGAAACAGTCCATGGCCTGAGCCAACATTGCCACTTCAAGAAATTTATTAATATAAAAGAAAATTTACATTTGTTTCTCTCGTAAACGGTTACAGGAAAAATGACCCTCCATGCTCTTTAAATAGAGATCATGGACCAATCGGGTGTTAAGCCATGGACCAAGTGTCGTTAATACCGAGGAGAGAGATAACCATTGGATCACCACAAATCATGACCGTCGGATTATAGGTTACAAATGTACATGGTAAAGAAACACACTTTACCTAACTCTACACTAGACTAAGTTATTCTTAACTATTTCCTATGTGTCGAAATATCCTAACATCCCCCCTTAAAAACAAATTGGGATAGGATTGAAGGATTTACAAAGGTGACACAAAAGGAGCCTATTTCCTATGTGTCGAAATATCCTAACATCCCCCCTTAAGAACAAATTGGGATAGGATTGAAGGATTTACAAAAGTGACACAATAGGAGAAGGAAGGAGGCATTAGAGCCTATCCCCCCTTAATTACAACTTTCCTGAACTCCAAGCATCGATCGAAGTTTGGTAAACTTCGCTTCTGAGAGAGCCTTTGTAAAGATATCGGCTACTTGATCATTGGTTGGACAGTACTGCACTTCAAGAACATGATCATGAATAATATTTTTGATGAAGTGTATGTGGAGTTCAATGTGTTTCATACGTTGATGTTGAACTGGATATTTACATAGCTGAATGGCACTCTGATTATCACACCAAATTTTAGTTGGATACTGCTGATGAAGACCAAATTCAGACAGGATCTGACGAAACCACATGGCTTCCTTTTTGGCTTCAACTGCACCATGATACTCTACTTCTGCTGAAGAAAGAGAGATGGCACTTTGTTTCTTACAAGACCAAGTAATAGGTCCTGAACCAAGAGTGAATACATATCCTGTAGTAGACTTTGGATCATCAAGGTCACCGGCACAATCAGAATCAGTGAAACCAATCAAAAATGGAGATGCTCCCGCATTGTAATGAATCCTGAACTAAAATGTACCTCGAATATATCGAAGTATTCTTTTAGCTACTTTCCAGTGACTTTCATGAGGTTGGTGCATAAACCGAGCGACAAGACCAATGGCAAAGGAAAGGTCAAGACGGGTATGGGTTAGATACAGAAGGTTACCAACAAGTTTACGATATAAGGTAGCATCAATTTCAGGGGTAGTACAAGTGACTGAAAGCTTGACGCCAGATTAAAAGGGAGAAGGCGATGGCTTACAGTCTTGCATGTGAAAGTGGCGTAGAAGATCACAGGCATACTTGGCCTGAGAGATGGTAATGCCTTCCTTGGATTGCAAGACTTGAAGACCAAGGAAATAATGCAAGTGTCCTAAGTTTTCCATTTCAAACTTTTTTTTGAGGCTAGACTTCACATGGTTTATATGGTTTGGATCACTACCATTAAGGATGAGATCATCAACATAAAGAAAAAGGATGGTGAAGGACTTACCCACTTTCTTGGTGTAGACAGTGTTGTCGGAATGACACCTAGAAAAGCCATTATCTAATATAAATCTATCCATTTTGGCATACCAAGCCCGAGGAGCTTGTTTGAGACCATAGAGAGACTTCCTAAGGTGACAAACAAGGCTAGAGTTGTTTTGGATAAATCCAGGGGGTTGTTCCATGTAGATTTCTTCATGTAACTCTCCATGTAAGAAGGCGAATTTAACATCCATCTGATGGACTTCCCATTTAAAGGAGGCAACAAGGGAAAGAACAAGGTGGATAGAATTAATTTTAACAACAGGGGAGAAGGTTTCAGTATAGTCAATGTGTTCAACTTGTGAAAATACTTTAGCGACAAGACGAGCTTTATGTCTATCCACTTTTCCATCTGGTCCAAAATTTGTTTTGTAAACCCGTCTGCATCTAACAATTCTTCTTCCTTTTGGAAGAGGAACAATATCCCAAGTATCATTCACCAATAAGGAATGATATTCTTCATTTATAGCTTCATCCCAAGCTGGATGATAGGAGGCTTCTTTAAAGGTTTCTGGATCAGGATTTTCTGGAACTTGAGCCAGTAAGGAAGAAGCTCTTTCAAACTGAGAACGTGTACGTCGTCGATCGGCAGGGTCACCTGCAAGAGAACTTGTTGCATCTCAAGTAGAGCGGACCCATCTTGGAAGCGGTGGATTAAAAGGAACAATTGCAAAAGGTGGAGGAGGATTTTCATCCTCGTTGTCATCATCTGAACTAGAAGGAATGCTATTAAAAATAGAAGATAGAGAGAAAGGTGGCACATATGTTGAATCAGGCTCATAGGCCAAAGGTGGCACACCCGCCGAACTAGGCTCACAGGCCAAAGGTGGCACACCCACTGACTAGGCTCGTAGGCTAATATATTTTCATCAAATTTTACATCTGCTCTAATGATTATATTTTTTGATTTTGGTTGAAGAAGTCTATATCCTTTGACATCTTCAGAATATCCAACAAAAATGCATTTTTCACTCTTAGGTTCTAAGGCTTTATGTTTCGCATACGAAATATGGGCCCAAGCATCACTTCCAAAAACATGAAAGTGACTTACATCTGGTTTGATTGAGCTCCAAGCTTCTTCTAGAGTTATATTCTTTAAAACCTTAGTATGAGTGCAATTTACTATGTAATTTGCATAGTTAATGGCTTTTGCCCAAAAATTGAGACCAAGTCCTTTAGATTGAAGCATACAATTAGCCATTTCTTTTAAGGTGTGATTCTTCCTTTCAGCTACACCATTTTTTTGTGGATTATATGGAATGTTATGTTGCAATTGAAAGCCATGCTCAGTGCAGAAGTTGATAAATTTTATGTTAACATATTCTCCTCCATTGTCTGATCTTAACATAAGAATTTGATGACCATATTTTTTCTCAACAAAGGCCTTAAATTCCAATAACATGTTAAAAAATTCACTCTTGAGTTTTAAGAATTATACCCAAGTGCATCTGGAAAAATCATCAATGAAAGTTAAGAAGTACTTGCAACCAAAGAAAGAAACAACAGGAAGTGGACCACATAAATCACTGTGCACAAGCTGCAAAGGGGATGAAGTGTGCCAAGAGGCACGTTTATCAAAGCTATCCCGATGATGTTTTCCGAGTACACAACTGGAGAAAACACCATCTTGGCAAGATACCATAGGAAGACCTGTCACCATATTTTCCTTAAATAGAGTTTGAAGAGAGTGATAGTTTAATTGACCAAATCGCTCATGCCAAAGTTTGCTCACAACATCATTATGAGCAACAAAAATGAAGGGAAGACATGATGACCCAAATTTGTCAAACTTATACAACTTTTTGGAATCATCAGCAATTCCAGGAGCTAAAATATGTTTAGGATCTTTGAGGTCCTTGATTACAACATCATGAGGTGAGAATTCTACTATTTTCCCTTCACCTGAATGAGTTATCTGATAAATAGAGAGAAGTTTGCATGACAAGGTAGGAACACATAGTACATCATTAAACTGGCCATTATCTAGATGAATTGTTCTAGATCCTACAATACTAAGAGATCTATCATCACCAACATAAATATGTTTGGTGTTACAGTCATTTAAAGAAGAAAACATGGCTTGATTTTTGGCCATGTGGTAAGAAGCTCCAGAATCAGTGAGCCACTCATGAGAATGAGAAGAAGAAGATATATTTAATGCATAACCAAATCTTGATGCTTGACAACCACAATAAGAAAGTGCCATTCCTAAAGATAAAGGTGAAGAGTGCTCCAAATTGATGTTGTGCCTCTTCATTGATGCTTCTAAGGCTTCCATCTTCTTAAAACATTTGGACTCTAAATGGCCATCATGATTGCAAAATTTGCAATGTCTGTTTTTCTTTTTTCCTTTGTTTTTATATGCCTTATCATTTTAGTGAGTTTATTTTTCAGTTTGCGGCTGGAATTGCTTAGGACCCTTGTTTGGTTTCAGACCATACTTTTTAGGATACTGCTTCTTGGGATTCTTTTGATATGATTGCTGTTGGGCTACTAAGGCTTTCTTAGAAGGGTTTCCATAAGTGATCAGTCCAAGGTGTAAGAGTTTTTATTGTTCTCTTATCAAAGAATCGCAAAAGGAATCAAAAGAGGAATTATTGTAGGTAGTTCCTGAAGAAATGATGGTTTCTCTAGTGGAATGGAAGGTGGAAACAAATACAGAGTATGCAGGGCCAAGCTTAGAAAGAATGCAATAAATGAGGCTACCATCTTCCTTTTTGAGCTTACAACTTTCTAAAATAATTATAAGGGTCTTGAATTTGGAAAAAAAATCCTCAATAGAGGAGAAATTATTGGGGTCCAAAGTAAGCAACTCATTTTCAAGTTGATGGGCCTTGATTTGATTTTGAATGCCAAAGACAGTATTTAGCTTGTCCAAGGCTTCATGAGGGGTGTCAATGTCAAGGATATGAAATCAAAGATCTTAAGCAATGGACATTCCTATCAACCCTCATGCTTGATCTTGTTTATTTTCCCATTTAGTGACTTTATCATCATCAAAAGGTTTAGTTTCTACTACGGTGGCTATTCTATAAATCCCTTTACTTCTAAATATATCTACCGTGTGAGGTAGCCATTGGAAACAATTGGTGTTGTTAAGAATAAGCGAGCATGCACTTTCCAATTTTTTTTTTTTAACTGAAGCTGAGAAAAGCTAAAACTAACTTCTCCAATGGAAATTTCTCAAAAAATTAGGTCGTTTCAAAAAAAACGGCTCGAAAATGTCTTCTGGATGAAGAAGTTATGCCTTTTTGAGAAAACGAGTTGAAGATGTCGAATAGTTATGAGAACGGGATGAAGTGCGACTTTAAAAAAAAAAATCCACCCCTTTTGAAAAAAGAAATTTACAAAAGAAGCTTGAGAAAGAGATTTGAACTCAAGACCTCTATTATCATAAACTAACCCCTCACCAAGTGAGATAGTAAAAGGATTATCCTAATGTTTGAAAGGAGGAAGGGTTTTTTTCTTTTTTTTCTTTTTTTGTGTGCCTTTTCCTGCACAAAAAAAACGAGCAAAAAAAAAACGAAATGCAAGCCTTACAGCAGAATCTTAAATTTTCGGTTAGCCTTAACGGCAACTATCAATTTTTTCACTATTTCTGATTTCCCGAGAGCACATGTAGCAAAAAAAATCCCTTTTCCTATTTCTGATTTGTCGAGATCGCACGCAGCGCAGAGAAAAGAGCATACACAGAGAAGAGGGTATAGATCTAGTAAATAAATAAAACCTAAAAACTGAAAATAAACAAAGAGAACCGAAATAAGCAGAACTATTAACAAATGTAACTGCAAAACAGATGCTTGATACCTCTAGATCTAAATTGTCATAACTTGGGAAGCCAGAAACCTTTTCACATGAAATGAAAGGCTTTCCTCACTGTAACAGATGCTTCGAACACAACAAAGCAGTTCTCCAAGCCCAAAAAGGTTGAGAAATAATAGATCTACAAAACAGCATTCACATGCAATCAAACCGGCTTCGGATTTTGATCAACAAAGGATGCGGCCCTCAAAATAGCTCTGATACCATGTAGGAATTTACAGGGTAAGTTCCTTAGATCAAGAACCAAATGTTACCACTCACCAAAAAATCACAAATCAGTACACCAGTATAATCACATGGTTAAAACCCTCAAAGAGGGAAACAGTTAATGCAGCCACTTCAGGAAATTTATTAATATAAAAAGAAAAGTTACATATGTTTCTCTCATAAATGGTTATAGGACAAATGACCCTCCATGCTCTTTAAATAGATATCATGGACCGATTGGGTGCTAAGCCACAGATCAAGTGTCGTTAATACCGAGGAGAGAGATAACCGTCGGATCAGTACAAATCGTGACCGTCGGATTATAAGCTACAAATGTACATGGTAAAGAAACACACTTTACCTAACTCTACATTAGACTAAGTTATTCTTAACTATTTCCTATGTGTCGGAATATCCTAACAAAATTTTTCTGAAAAAGGAGGGTTTTTTCTGCCTTTTCAAAGAGGTGTGGCCTTTTCATGACCGTTCTGGTCAGGCGTGGCCTTTTCGCGACCTTTCTGTGAAATTTTCTAGAAAAAAATCTTGTTTTATACATCTTTTTCAGAGAACATTTTGAACAACTGGAGACGAATTTTTGGAAACTAGAGGAGGTTTTTGTTCCTAACATTCCAAATAAAAAATACCTCTCTCATTTTTTAAACAGTTATTACGAAATGAGAGATCCATTCACATCTTCACAGCCTATGTTTCTAACTATGCAATTTCCTGGTTTAGTCACCTTTTTGCAGAGAAGATTATAGGCAATCAAAGAAGCATATTAGGAAACTGGAGGATTTTTTTGTACCTAACATACCAAAGAACACAAACCTCTCTCCTTTTTCCAAAACACCTCATGGTTAGAGAGATATTTCTCCATATTTCAGACCTATGTTTCCAGAAAACCCATAAATTTTGCAGAAAATGACACAGAGAAAGGTCACACCAAGGTGTGACCCTTTTTCCCTAGACACCCAAATTAGCTTTTCTCTACATGGATGGGTATTATTCATGTGTACATACTAAATCTGAAAGGTTTTTTCCATGACAGCTTCCCAATTTGATGAAAAACTCAAAAGACCTCACCTTTTTCATGGTTCTACCACAATTCTAGACTGGTGTGACCTTTATGAGTGAGGTTGGAAAAAGCAAATTTTGGAGGCCTTCACGTCGGTATTTTTTGGATTTTCATGGCTCATTGGAAAGAAGACACGTGTTTCTACTCAAACCAACTTTTATAATTCATTTTTGACTCCTACAAGTCAGCCAAAATCATCTCTCAATTGGTGCGACCTTTCTGCTAAATTGTTGTTTTGGTCAATTATAGTGCGACCTTTCTACCTTCTGGTGTGACCTTTTTGTTTTCAGTACAACCCATCTGGTTTGGAGACATTTTCATGCCTTGAATGATATCAAATTTTATTTCTTGTAATCAATTAAGTTTATCTTAAACTTCTTAGGTTTTTTTTGCCTCACTATATGAGGAAATTTGTAATTAATGAGGAGATATGCTCGCCTAAACTTTGTATAAAATCTTGGAAATTGTTTCAACTTTCATATTGTTTAGGTGAGCACTCATCAAAGTCATTTATGATTGTCCTTGAATAGGATTTTCAACTTGATGATCTGTCCTATGATGTATTTGCCTATTTTAGATAGTTTGTAATCATTTCCAAAGGTTCCATGTTGTTGAATTTACCTTGGAACACTAGTGTATTCAGTGATTTTGGCAGGAACTAATAGATAGAGTTTACAGCTG
Source organism: Pinus albicaulis (assembly GCA_034641835.2). Lineage (NCBI taxonomy): Eukaryota > Viridiplantae > Streptophyta > Pinopsida > Pinales > Pinaceae > Pinus > Pinus albicaulis. The sequence continues at coordinate 298,952,448 of CM076583.1, read as the reverse complement.
TTGTCGTGGGATTCACGTGGTATGTGTTTTAGAAATATTTATTCTTCTGTTTTCATATGTTTGAAAGTATTGTACCTTCCATATTCATGTCCATGCCTTATGTGATTTATTTCTAAGTTTGATAAGCATAATCCATTGATTTCAATTCTTTGTTTTGGAGAAGTTATCACATTTATGTTCAATTTATTCTAATATAAACGAATTCATGATTCTTGTGCTCATTTTGAAACCCCGTCAATCTATCATATTCACCATGATACCTTGAAATTGCTAAAGTGTGTGCTTAACTTTCCCCATTACATTTCTACAAGTCTGATTTTCAAAGCCCTGGCCTAGTTTTTTCCTAGACCTAATTCACCATCCAGCACAAAATTGAAATCAATAAAACCCTAGGGCCTGCTATACCTAGCATAAAATCTCTATGATTTAGTCAATTTAGCTGTGATCTCATTGAGAGAGCCCTCTCAGCCTAATAGGGTTAGCTACTACGTCAAGTGGTCTATGGTTACCTTTGTTGGTCTCCTTCTCAGCCTTCGGAGATCCAGTGGAGTGCTAACACACCCCTCAAAGAAAACTCTTCAAAACTCAACGTTGGTCAACAGAAAGTCAACACTTCAGTTTTGGGGCTTTGGTGAATAGGCCCCTTTTTCCTTGATTTTTTTTCCCTCAAATGTGGCCTCACAAAATCAGATTTTTTGCAAAGTTTCACTAGTATAAAATGATGAAATTAATGACTAGGTGACTAAAAACGTTAGTCACGGAAATTATTTCAAGTGAAATACTACTAAATTTGAGAAATTTTAAGTGACCGAACTAAAAATGACTAACTTAAATGGTTAATCTAGTCTAGGGATAAGATATACGACTAGATAATAAGTGACTAACTTAAATGAGTAATTTATTCTAGAGATAAAATGTACGACTAGATAAAAAATGACTAAAGTAAAAGTGACTAACTTAAATAACTAATTTAGTCTAGGATTAAAATATATGACTAGATAATAAGTGACAAAATTAATAATGATTAATGCAAATGACTATTATAGTCCAAGAATAAAAATATGACCAAATAACAAGTACAAAATGTATATGAATTAGTCATTTATGTTAGTAATTTTTAATCGTATCACTCCATAAATAAAAATTTGCAATTTTGATACTGAAGTGTTACATTTCACTAAATGAGTCTCTGAATCCATATGCAGTGTTAAGATTTAGAGACAAAGGGGTCTTTGAGTCCATCTTCATTGTTAATTCTGAATACTCTTTTGCCTCTAAAGTTTAACACTGCAGATGGATTCATCTACAATTAACATAAATATTGCATGTATCATCTCTCTACTTTACACTAATGCCTTCATTATAGTTTTAGTAAAGTTAATATTTATATTGTCAAATTAATATGTATATTTATATTTCTTTGGCCATAAATTTTAATCTTTAAACTTCATTGATTTATGCTAAAATTGTGACTCTTCTTTTAAATCTAAGGTCAAATCTTCATATTTACATTTAATGAATAGATAAACATAACATTTTCTTTTTGTAAGTCGATATTCATTCATATGGTGAAAAATATGTACAACCAACAAAGAAAAAAATAGGTGGTCTTACCCCAACTAGGTTTGTTGACCAATGTTTGCAACAAGTGAAAAAAAATACAAAAATGAGGCTAAGGACAACATCCATAAATGAGAGGATCAAAGACACCAAAATACATGTAATACATAAAGAACACATGAGAGCATACTAGTCATCGACGTAATGGAAGCTGGGTTTTCTAGGGTTGTTCCTAGAGGGGGTGGTGGACGGAAGTTGCAATGGACGTGCCCTTTGAAGTGTGTGAGCCAAGTGTCCAACTTTTCCACTTTTTCTACAAGGTGGTTTTGGCCTCGCTAGACCACCACCATTACACGCTCCCTGACCTAGCACTGGAAGTAGTGCATCCTATCCAAAGTGGCCATAAACTCAACATGCTCCTCCCTACGAACCCATTCTGTTGTGTCCACCCGATCTATCAGAGTTTGAATTAGGTCCCGACAGTTTTATAGAAAAAAATGTTGAATTTACCGTGGGCCGGGAGCTACACACCTACAAGTTCCCCATTTAGTTGTTCCTCCTTGCTTTCCACCACCCTAATGTTGCGTTTTTTGTGACCTTACACTTCCACCACCATGGGAGGCCTGTTTTCCTCCACCACGACCGCCTCATGTTCCCACACCAACAAGCTGGGAGTGACCAACGGTCTTACCACCTCGGTGCGCTCCTACCACCACTATTTCCATATCATCTAAGCCAAAATATCCTTGCTTAGTCAGGGGTGAGGATTTCCCATGCCACGAGGATGGTCGCATTGTGATAAAACCAAGAGGGCCAACTCCAACCGTTATCATATTCCAGTCTACTAGAACTTTCCCCTACCACCACACCCAAAAACTAGATCTATCTTCACCCTTAAATTTCCTCAGGAAACCACATGCTATGTCCCACCTACCATCTTGCCACTAGTTGGGAAACTCGGCAAGAACCCGAACAACTAGAGAAGGAGAAGGACAGAGGAACACGCCCTAGGTTGACACTTCCCAAGAAGCTTCACGCAACCCACACTAGGATATCGACTCTATGTATTCCAAAAGGGCGACTCCCTTGTCGCCACTAGACACCAAGAACCATCCACTAAACCACCAGGCACACCAATTTCCAGACCAAGCACCAGAAATGGAGAATTCCACACAGAAGCACTACCACCCCCAGCAATACTTGTTTCAATACCACCTTCGTGCACCTTTATCAGACCAAATACTCGCACATACTAAAAATCATAGAAGACCAAAATAACAAGTTCCCCCGTTGACATGTCGTAGTGTTCAGTATTTCTATTTACTAGGCATTCAAATGAAAATAAAGTGGAAAAAGTGAGTGAGGGAGGATTTTTTTAATGTCCTTGGCACCTATAGCTGCTACATATATCTATCTACATTTGGGGTCGTCCCTGGAAATAGAAGGAGCCATGAGAAAATATATAGAAAAGGAGGTTCTATGAAACGTTGTGGAAGGTGTTCAACATGTTCGAGGTTTCTATTTACTAGGCATTCAAATGAAAAAAAAGTGGAAAACGTGAGTGAGGGAGGAATTTTTTGATGTTTTTGGTGCCTATTGTTGCTATAGATATCTATCTGCATTAGTGGTTGTCCCTGGTAATAAAAGAAGTCAGGAGAAAAGAGATAGAAAAGGAGGTTTGTGAAAAGTGGTGGCAGGTGTTCATGAATGGATCGTAACAAGAAGCCCAAAACCCAAGTCCATCCGAATGATAATGGAGATGTGAACCCCAACTCCATAGGTATGCTCATTCTCATTCTTCTAGTAATCCTTCTATCTTTCATTTATTTCTATATCTTCTTGTTTCTATTATTAAGGCCTCCTTGATTGGCAGTTGATTGAGTAGATAAGTTGTGCATGCAAGAGGGATAGATCAATGACACTTATTATCGTTCTCTCCATGTTTCTTTTAGGGTAAATGACAAGTGAATGTTGCAATAAATGCTATGTTCTTCCTTTTGTGGGTGTGTATCAATAATTTTTCAAGGTTTCATTTCAACTCTTCCTAAGATGTGGGGTGCCATCACTTGTGGGACAAATGGCTTGGAAGGATGCATCACACTTAGTTTGTGGTTAACCCATAAATTTCACCTCACCCAAACCTCTTATTTATGCCTGTGAAGATGTGAATCTTGATAGTTGGCCTAATGACATGCCACCATATTCACTAGATAAACATGGTCCCATTGAATTTTTTTAATTATTTTGTCAGCTATGATCTACCATTTCAAAATTGTATCATTTTTCCCACCTCTATTACTACTTGGGCACACTAGTACCCTTGATTTTATGCAACTATGTGGTAAAATTATGGATACTAGTTTTTTATTTATGTTGTCAGTAAGGGTAATTGATGAACCCTGTGTCCCTCACTTTTAGATTTTCTTGATTGACAATGTGTTAGCCCCTTATAAATTTCTTGACAAGCAAGCAAGGGGCTAATTTGTTTCATAAGCCTGTAAGGAATGCATTTCCTTTGTAAACACATCATCCTTGTAGCCCTTCCAAGTTCCCTGCCTTGTGACTGTTTCATTCTGCTGTTCTGAATCAATATGCCTTGCTGACCAAAAATCAGGCTCCTAAAGGTTTTATTCCGCCCTTTATACCCTTGCAAATTTCTTCATTTTCACCCCTTTGTTCCTCTCCTCAAATTCCCCTTTCTTCCCCCTAATTCCCATTTCCATCTCATAAATCCCCTCTAAAACATCCCTACTCCCTTGATTATGCCTAAATCCCCCTCTTTCCCCTACCGTTACCCTCCTTGGGCCTTGAAATGCATTAAAAAGGTTAGAAACCCACTTTCCGGCCTTATAATAAGGCTCAGCCCCTTTTCTGCCAGCCCCCAAACCTTTTACCCTCATGTGACCTGGGTGCTAGAACCACCCGCAAGCCCACAGGAGCGCTTAACGCAGAGATGTATCGAGCGAAGGTTGAACCGTTGATTTGTATTGATCAAACGTCTATCGGAAGCTCCACAGTCCCCATGGCCCAACCCGTTCACCACATCTTAACCGTCCATTTACCCGCCAGATCCGATGGTTCGCAGTTCATTCATATCGGGCGCGTTTTCAACCGTTGATCTATACATATCCGACAGTGCGGAATCCGCCCGTCTCGGTGGTCCCCGCGTGCTTTCACTGTTCAAAAACTCGGCGGTTTATATCGCACCGCTTTCGGGCAGTTGGCGGTATTTTCTCATCGGCCAGCGATTCCATACACCGCGTGACACGCGTCCTCCTGTACGATTTCAAAACCGCCATCCTCGCACATTAACCACCGTTCATCGCGCATTATTTTTTGGACACGGATGCCCAACGATATTGCCATGGACCATCCAATCTGGGGTGGGCCATCCAACGGCTATCGCTCGCCGAAGATGCGCGATCATTAGCTCAGATGCGCACGTGATAACTCAGGGTACGGTGCGCCATCTATTCAATCTCCGTCGTCGATCTGATCTGCAGATCGACGGTCCACATTCAATCGCCATCCGTAGTTTTTCACCGTCGATCTCCTCCTGGGATCGGACGGTCCTCATTTGTCTTCCCCCCACTGTTGACTATTTCGCTGTCAACCGGTCCTACCACGTCACCTCCACGTGTCTCTCCGTACCTCCGCCATCCTATTTTACATATTTGTTCATAGGTCGGGTTTATTAAGGTTTTCATTTAAATCTCCTCCGCATTCCGCCAACCTACGCCATCTCTGTTCTCCACCATTCCACGCCAATTTTCCGCCATTTCTCCACAGTCCCACTATCATCCACATCATCCACTCCCATCCATTGTTTTCTTAACAAGTTTCATGTTTTTGCAGGGCTATCATAGGCGAAGAAACCCCATGGTTCTCATGTACCACTTCAATGGTGTGCTGCGCAGATAGAATTAAATCTGGAGGCTGGTACCACGATAGAAATGCCCGGAAATGGTAGCAGCGTCATGAATATTACCTAAGGACAGTTTAATATTCGCAAGAAATCTATCTGGCGCCATTTAAAGCCCAGATTGTGTAGATCAAGACATTTATGAAGCCGTGGAGAAAGACCAGCTTATGATCAAGGATTTCAGCACTCATAGTTGAAGGTTTTTGGGCTTCAATACAACAGCTTAAAGGCAAAGCACCAGATCAACGATCCCATAGATCATGCAAAAGGTACAGCACGTAGAAAGAAATGCATATCAGGGGTTTATATAGCAGCAAAATGTTTTTCCTCCATAAAGGACAGAGCACCCATGCAATGTTCAATCTATGCCGTGTTCTGGAAAGATTTCTTACCCTGAAACAGCCATGGTACTATCAGAGCACTTATTTCATTAGTATGGCAGATTTCTTTATCATGTCTTTATATTTTGTTTATTCACCAATAGTACCACATAGTACTGCAGTCAGAGTACATCAGAATTATTTCATAGTAGTCTGAAGACTGAAGAAGATCATTCACTCACCCCAGGAACACCAGAGATTAATGCACAGGACTTATACAGAATGGGCTTCGGCCCTCTTTTATTTCAGAATTTTAATACTGCATTTAGTTCTTCACCTACCCCCTCTGCTCCTCCGGAGCTATAAATTCATGGAGAAACTCACTGTATAGGTTGTTGATCAGTTATCAGAGAACTGCAAGTAGTTTCTTTTGAGACACAGTCTCTGTGAAAAGATTGTAAGATAGGTTGAAGGAGATGTTTTCAGACTGAGTATTTAGTTATTGGCAATGTTGTATTTGATTGGTATTGCTATTTAATATGACAAGCACATTTCTTTGGATCCTGATCTGAAGAAACGGTGATTTTTTCCTTTCTCTGTGTTTACATTCATTTCATTTCGTTTCTACTGGCTTGCATCATAATATTGGCATAGGATTTACCCTTGTTAGGTACCCTATGTTTCTTCTCTCCTTGCCATTTATGTTTCTCTTCTAAATGTATTATCTAAGGAATGATTTCAGTTGGTTTAACCAGTGTAATGGATGTTATTGCCTGCTCTTAGATGTATGAATTAAATGAATTCAGTTCTCAGATGTTTCTTGTTATAGATTCAGTTGGAAGATTTCGGAACACTGGGGATTAGAGTTAGCCCTGTCCACTAGGATCCTTGTACGACCAACTAGTCTGTAACTTTGTGCTCTAAATCTGTGTTATCTTCTCTCCTCCTACCCTCCACATCATAATCATCTTGAAGATCCTAAGTCAGATGACCAGCCCAATTGAAAGCCTGCCTATTGAGTAGCAAGCAAATCCTTTCCTGACTCCATTTCCCAATGGTTTTGAATATTTCCTGGAACATTTCACCTCTGCCTTATCCCTCTTTTCTCATTCTTGTCTTACACTGAATCCTTCTTTCCTGATAACAAGCAACCAAATCAGACAAATCAAACAAACAAACCTCGTGCCTATAACCAGCCTAAAATCATAACACTTGAACTTCAAAGACATACACCGTTTACATATCATAGAGAGATCCCTCTCTGGACCCAGGAGGGCTAGATCCTGAGGTCTGAAAGTGGTTCTGATGTTGTCTCATCTTTTGGCATTTCCAACCTTGCCAAAACATGGGAACCCCAACATAATGGCGACTCCACTGGGGAACTGAGTGCATTACACCTTAAACATTCCTAGGCATTCAAAAGACCTACAATCTTTGGTTAGGTTGGCAGTTAAACATTCTTATTCACACATCAACCTCTACACCATTTGTTGTGTTTCTCCCATACTCTTGGACAGAGTCTGGAAAGGGCCAGGTAGCCTCTGGATCTCACACTCTTTCAGAGGTGACATATATGGTAAATGCCCTCCCAGTCAATCTCTGGTTAGAGTTTGTTGTGTTTGAAGATATCCTTGAAAAGGGACATCTCAAGAACATTGTGGTGGATAGTGTACCCTCCAAAAAACATCCTAAACCCTCCACCTAGCGACTCCAATATTTCCTAAACGTTTCAAAGACTCCACTGGTGATCAGTAGGCCTGCTGATTATCTTGGTTCACATTAGACTCCACTGGGAGACCAGCCTCCATAACAACATCAACCACAGTAGAAGTAACAATTAGGGTTAGGTTGCTCAGTCAGAAAACAACATTTTGGCTTCTAGAACCATTCATACAAGAGCTTACCCTAACCCAGACCCACCTGAAATAGTTGATAACCCCGAGAGCATCCTCAAGGGAGCTCCTACACTTAAGAGATCAACTGTTTCTAGTCACATCTATAGAGCTAATTCTGCACCAGAAGATCTTGCATCTCTATCACACTTTCACCTTGACCTAGACCTGCCTAACAGCTTACCTAGATCTAGGTCATTCAGTAGCTTAGACCAGCCAGACCCTAAGATTCCTGATTCACCACAGCAAAGTGGTATACACCTTGGGAATAGATAGACCCCTCCATCCACACCTCCTAATATACATTTCGTACAAAACTTGGGGCTCAGCCACCCTAGGTCTGCTCATCAGTCTTCTGCTGGTCATAACGTCCCTGTCATCCATATACCTGCTGCATAAGCCCCTTTACCTCATCAAAACATCACCATGGCAACCTGGTATGTACCTTTGTTCTTACCTCAGCCTCTAGTACCCTTGCCAAATGATTATCAGTCAAAGATCCCACACTTCACTGCAAAGGAGTCCATCACAGCCCAATAACATGTAGATAAGATGGAAGATTCTTTTGACTACATGGAAATAGATGATGATACAGTCAAGATGAGAATCTTTGCCCAGAGCTTAGGGGGTGATGTGAAGAAATGGTTCAAAAGCCTACCTCCAGGTAGCATAAACGACCTCCCAGCTCTATATTAGACTTTCATAAACAAATGGGAAGCTAGGGAAAACCCTCGCCAACTCCTGGCAGAATACATGACCCTCAAAAGAAATGCAGGAGAGAGTGTCCATGACTACACAACAAAGTTTAACAGCATTTACAACGCCCTCCCTCCGCATATGAAACCTCCATAAGGCATGGCCCTAGCAAAATATCCTAAAGGCTTTGATGCTGACATGGCCTATGAGCTTAGAGATAAGGAATACAACACATTGGAGGACATGCAGAAAGGAGCAGTGAACATAGAAGCCAATCTGATTGAAAAAAGAGCAAGACTGAAATATGAGAGAAGGGTAACATATAGAGATGACAATGTAGCTTCCACATCTGACCAAAATTATGATAAGTTGTCAAAAAATGTGGAAAGGTTACAATTTTTTTTGGAAAAGATGGTTTTCACAGTTAGTAACCAAAATAAAAACCAAAACCAGAACCAAAACTTTAGAAGAAATAATAACACTCCCAACAGACAAAGAGAATCAGATCAGCAAGTTATTCCCCCATTTTAAGAGAAATTTCTTGATGAGGATGAGGGAATCATAGAAGAGTCCGAGGGGAACACAATAAACATGTTTGAGATAGAGGATTCAATCCATAACTATTACTCAGAAGAAGATCAGCCCTCACCCTCTGGTTGGGAGGAGGAATGGTTAGAATCTAAAGACTATAGATTAGGATTTGAAAATGCCATGATGCAGGTCAGAGAACAATATGAACTTAGGAGTAAAAAGAGTCAAGAAACTGCTAAACCAAAGGTTTCTGAGGTAACCATCAAGAAAATACCTGAGAAATCTTCTAAAGCAATTGCTGAAAGTAGCAAATCAGCAGCTGAGGGGTCTGGAAAAAACAAAGAAAAAGACAACCAAAGTAGTGATAAACAAAACCAACCAACTAGTAGCACTAGCACTACAGTTAGTGCTCCTGATAAAACTGTCACAAACACTGTACATAACGAAAATCAGCCCACTGATTCAGCCACTAAGGCAGTGGCAAATAGAACAGAGATGAGTATCCCAAAGAGTCAGTCAACTTTCAATTTGGAGAGTGAGATTGCAAAAATTAAAATCTCTGTCCCACTTTCTGAGCTGGCCACTTAGGATGTATATAAAGGCCAAATTTTGAAAGCGTTAAACTTAGGTGAGAACAGTGACACTGTAAATCTGAATGATGATCAGCCTGCCCTCCTATTTGGACCTAAGATAGAGGGGAAGTTTCAGGAAGGGGTAGTTCCACCGTTCTATATCAGTCTCAACATTCATGACAAGATCCTGCATAATGCAATGCATGATTCTGGAGCATCTCACAACCTAATGCCTAAGGTAGTTATGGAAAGAATAGGTCTAGAGATAACCAGACCCTACAAATATTTATACTCTTTCGACTCTAGTAGAGTAAAATGCCTAGGCCTGATCAAGGACTTATGTGTGAGCTTAAATCAAATCCCAGCTAAATGTATGGTCATGGATGTTGTGGTGGCAGATGTGCCACCTAAGTATGGCATGTTATTGTCAAGATCATGGGGAGCCAAGCTGCAGGGTACAATGCAGATGGATGGCTCATATGCCACAATCCCAATCTTTGGCCAACTTAGAAAACTGTATAGGGAGGCACAGATGAAATTCCTAGTTAGTAGCCCCGAAACCAGAAAATTCACTTGTTTATTCTGTACATACAGACCTTGACTCCTTCATCTTTTGTAATGATGAATCCTTGGAAGGGTCAGAGTCCCAAAACAGAGACACAAGCGGAGAGGCAGAGGCTATTGATTTTAACATAATGGCTGCTCTGGATTTAGAGGACAACAAAGAAGAAAACCGCAACGAAACCTGTAGGATATGCAGTGGAGACCTAACTCCGAGTGAACAAGAAACAAAGCGTAAATAGCCATCAGGCCAGATCCCTGAAACTCATACATTTCACGAGGAACAAAGCGATCCACAGCCTAGTACAGGCCCTACATAGAAATATAATGGCAAACCCAGCTGTAGGAAAATAAATGATAACAAAAACAAGTTTGAACCCCTGTGGGAAATGAATTTCGATGGGCCCTGCACAGGAAGAACTGCTGGGGAAGGGGTGTGGATACATAACACAGAGAGTGATTACGCAGAGAGCCACGCCTGCAACCTACACTTCAAATGTACAAACAATATTGCAGAATATGAGGCTCTAATCCTGGGTTTAAATCTATTGAGAAAACTAGGAGCCCGTAGGATAGATGTGCGTGGGGACTCTGAGATGATTATTAAACAGGTGAATGGTGAATACACATCGAAACATCCTAGACTAAGAGCATATAGGAATGACACTATGGATATACTGAAAACGTTTTTTGAATACAAATTAGTGTTTGTTCCTAGGGGTCAAAATGTCATTGCAAACGGATTAGCTTACCTAGCCAGTTCCTACCCCAAGACTCCCAGCGATCAGGAAATCACCATTCAGACCTGCTGTGCCAGACAATGGAAAATATTGGCAGGTTTTTGAAGGAGACAAACAGATTGAAGATTTCCTGTTAGGCAGAAATGAGTTTGAATCTTCTGATTTAGAATCCCAATCTGACAGTAGCTACTTAAGTGAAGAATCCTCAGATGAGGAAGAAACACCCTGTAACATAGAAATAAACTCTTTAGATGAACAGATTGGAAATCCAGACGAAAAATGTGAAAACGCAGATAGTGAAGAAATGGAGGTGCTGCAGGTCAAAGATAAGAATATACCCAGAGGCCTGGCACCCTTAGAGGACCTCTTTGACTTTGATGATGTAGCAAAAAAGCCCACTATAGAACATGTGGAATCTTACGTGGAAGAATGAAATATAGGCCCTGAAGATAAGCCCAAAATGATTAAACTGGCTAAGTCTTTACCAGCAGACATGAAGAAGAAATACATTGACCTTTTCAAGGAATTCATTGATGTGTTTGCTTAGAGTTATGAAGAATTAAAGGCCTATGACACAAGCATCATTCAACATAAGATACCCTTGAAAGAAAATCAGAAGCCCTTTAGGAAAAAACTTCGCAGAATCAATTCAAAACAATTGCCTGCAGTTGAAAAAGAGATTAAGAAGATGTATGAAGCAGGTATAATTGTGCCTGTAAGGTTCTCTGATTGGGTATCAAACTTAGTGGCTGTGAGGAAGAAAACAGGGGAAATCAGGTTGTGTATAGACTTCAAGAATATTAATAGAGCCTCACTCAAAGACAATTACCCTTTACCAAAAATGGAACATATTCTTCTGAAGGTAGTAGGCTCTAAAAGGATTTCCTTGCTAGATGGTTTTTCAGGATACAACCAAGTATTAGCAATCCCAAAAGATCAACTCAAGACAGCCTTTACCACTCCATGGGGTACCTTCATGTATGTGAAGATGCCTTTTGGATTGATGAACGCTAGAGCCACCTTCCAAAGAGCGATGGACATAGCTTTTTCAGATGATATAGGGCACTTCATTGTTATTTACTTAGATGACATAACAATATTTTCCAAGACTGAAGAAGAAAATCTGAAACATCTGAGAAAAGTGTTTGAAAAATGTAGAAGGTTTGGTCTGTCACTAAATCCCAAGAAGACTGTCTTTGGGCTACAAGAAGGAAAACTTCTTGGCCACATTATATCCGAAAATGGGATTAGGATAGACCCACAGAGAGTTGAGGGAATAATACAGATCGCACACCCAAGAAACATCAAGGAGTTACAGTTCTTCATTGGGAAGATTAACTTCCTTAGGAGGTTTATTCCAAATCTGGCTGAACACCTTAGGAACATGAAGAACATGTTGAAGAAAGGTGAAGGAGTTAAATGGACTGTCAGAGCTAAAAAATCCTTTGAATCAGTGAAACTTGTACTTACCCAAGCTCCCGTTCTAATCAGCCCAGATTTCTCCAAAGATTTCCTGATTTTTTCATTTGCCTCTGAGCACATGGTGGCTGCAGTCTTGCTGCAGAAAAACACAGATGGAATGGAATAGCCAATTGCCTTCTTTAGCAAAGCACTCAGAGATGCACCCTTGAAATACAACATAATGGAGAAGCATGCCTATGCTCTGGTTAAGGCATTGAAAGACTTCAGGGTGTACATATTGCATTCCCACACCATAGCATATGTGCCCAACATCATAGTCAAAGATATACTGTCCCAAGACCCAGATGGGAAAAGGGGCAAACGGATAGCTGTGATCTTAAAGTACGACCTTGAGATTAAACCCACCAAACTGATTAAAGGTCAGGGCTTAGCTAAAATAATGGCTGAATCAAACTTACAAGCCCTAGACATTAACATGATAAATGCCTTGGATGAGCAACAAGAATGGCCTGACCTCACTGTTGAGGAAACATTTCAGGGCTCTCGTTGGTATTTCGACATTCTGTGTGTGCTTACACACTTCAATGCCCCACCCGAACTATCAAAGACCAAGGCCAGATTCTTAAAACTAAAAGCTAGAAACTACTGCATTTTGAATGAAAACTTATACTGGAAGAATCCTAATGGCCTATTACTTAAATGTTTGCCTGAAAATGAGGCAGAGAGGGTTAAACAAGAATTCCATGCTGGATAATGTGGAGGCCACCTGAGTTGGAAAGCCACTGCAAAAAAAATACTCAGAGCTGGTTACTATTGGCCCAAACTCTTCAGTGATGTCCATAAAATGATAGTTGCCTGCCACAAGTGTCAGATCTTTGAAGGCAAAAGAAAACTCCTCCCTTTACCCCTACAACCCATCACTGTTGAAGGTCCCTTTCTGCAATGGGGCCTAGATTTCATAGGGGAGATTCATCCTACTTCTTCTACACAACACAAATGGATCCTAACAGCCACAGACTATTTCACTAAGTGGATAGAGGCCATACCCACTAGGAATGCCATAGATTCAGTCATCATTAGTTTCCTAGAAGGTCACATCCTCTCTCGGTTTGGCTGTCCAAGGAAAATAATCACTGATAATGATACTGCTTTCGGATCCAAGAAGATGATTGATTTCTGTCACAGGTATCAAATAGAACTTGGTCATTCAACTGCCTATTACCCTCAAGGTAATGGATTAGCTAAATCATCAAACAAGAGCCTGGTGATCATCATCAAAAAAATGTTGGAAGAGAACAAAAAATCATGGCATAACAATTTAGTACATGCTTTGTGGGCTGACATGCTTACAACAAAGAAGTCTATTGGCATGTCACCATTTCAGCTTGTCTATGGTACAGAAGCAGTATTCCCTACCAACTTTGGGATACCAGTGTTCAAACTGGTCCAGGAGATCCAAACAGAAGAAGACAGCATGGTGAGGAGAATAAATCATACAATCCATCTCCAGAAAACAAGGGAAGAGGTCTACAACAGAGTAGTGAAGGTTCAGGAAAATATAAAGAAATTATTTGACAAGAGGACCAAAGCTGTTGATTTCAAAATTGGAGACAAAGTTCTGAAGTAGGACTCAAGAAGAGAGGATAAAGGAAAGCACAACAAGTTTGACAGTTTGTGGCAAGGTCCATACCTCATCCAGGCCACTGTGGGTCCCAATGCTTTCTTCTTACAAGAATTAGATGGCACTGAGCTGTTTGGGGGTCCTGTCAATGGCAGGATGCTCAAATATTACTTCTACTAATTTTCAATTTCCAGTCTCCATTTCCATTGTACATACCATTGCAGTTTCTATTTTCAGAGAAAAAAGAGAAAATGTTTCAAAAAACAGAGGAAAAGGAGAGGTTCAGACATGCTTAAAACATGAACCTCTGATGTGCAAAAGATTGGCTCTAATAAGTTCAAAACCTGAGCCAAAGCAAGCAAAGCAGTTGGTCCTAACATGCCCAAAATCTGGACCAGCAAAGAAAAAAGAAGAATCAACTCTAACATGCCCAAAACCAGAGTTGAAATGAAGAAAAGGAAGTGACTCTAACATGCTCAAAACTTGAGTCACAAAAGGAAAAGAAGGATACTACAAGTTCCAGATCTCAAGCCTTCACAGGTTTTTTTTTTTTTTTTTATCTGCAAATTTCATCCATGTGCAACTGTCTTTATGCCTTGGATCCACAACAAGTCAGACAGTCTAATCCTAGCTTGACTGTTTTTAAATTTCTATTGTAGAACGTAGAGAAGAAATCTGCTGGACAGTTTAATCCCAGCAGATATTAGATTAGGTAGAGAAACATATGAGACCAACAGTCTAATCTGGTCTCATGGAGCAATAAGGGTAGAATTAGAATAGGTTTATTTTCTGTTTGCAAGAATAAATGATGTAAAGGGTCTGCTAGTTCAAATGCACCCTAGAAGAAGAAAAAATGCTAGGATTGTAGTATGGGTAGGTAGTTTGTTGGAGAAAGTTTTCTGCTGATGTAATGTTTTCCTATTGTGGCAGCTGATCAAAGAAAGAAAAGGATGTGTCAAGCAGTAGGCCACTGGCCTACTCCAAAGATCTACTCTTTGAATTCTTGACTCCTTCAAGAAGAAGCCATCCCCATGTGGAGCCACTGTTAGCCCCTTATAAATTTCTTGACAAGCAAGCAAGGGGCTAATTTGTTTCATAAGCCTGTAAGGAATGCATTTCCTTTGTAAACACATCATCCTTGCAGCCTTTCCAAGTTCCCTACCTTGTGACTGTTTCCTTCTGCGATTCTGAATCAATATGCCTTGCTGACCAAAATCAAGCTCCTAAAGGTTCTATTCTGCCCTTTATACCCTTGCAAATTTCTTCATTTTCACCCCTTTGTTCCTCTCCTCAAAGTCCCCATTCTTCCCCCTAATTCCCCTTTCCATCTCAGAAATCCTCTCTAAAACATTCCTACTCCCTTGATTATGCCTAAATCCCCCTCTTTCCCCTACCGTTACCCTCCTTGGGCCTTAAAATGCATTAAAAAGGGTTAAAAACCCACTTTCGGACCATATAATGGGCCTCAGCCCCTTCTCCTCTAGCCCCGTAACCTTTCTCTCCATGTAACCTTGCGCCACAACCAGGCACCAAAGCTAAAAGTGCTTAGCGCGTTTCATATCGGGGGCAATAGCAACTGTTGATCTTCACAGAATAGATGGCGATCGCCGCCCCCGTAGCTTGCACCGTGCAACTCATCCACCTCCTGTTGTCGCATCTCTGCCATCCGTTAACTCACCAGATCAATGGTCCGTAGCTCATACATATTGGGCATGATTTAAACCGTTGATCTGTACTGATCCGACGGTGCAAAATCCGCCCATCACGGTGGTCCCCGCCCGCTTTCACTGTTCCAAAACCATATGGTTTCCATCACACCGCTAATGGGGGTCGGGTGTTATTTTCCCATTGCCCAGTGATTCCATACAGCGCTCGACACCTGTCTTCTGTACGGCGGCAAAACCGCTATCTCATCGCGTGTTATTGTTTGGTACAGGACACGCAGCGATATTCACGTCAGCCGTTAGATTTTCCCTAGCTCATCCGACGATCATCGCTCAACGAAGTTGCGCAGGGTTTAAACCATAGTCTCCGTACCCCTGGCCCACCGTTCACTGCCCTCCGCCATGTTTCCCATCGTTGATCTCCTCTCAGATCTGACGATCCAGAATCGTCTTCCCGCTGTTGACTCTTTCGTCGCCACCCAGTCCTGCCACGTCACCTCCACGTTTCCCACCGTACAGTCACCCTCCCATTTCATATATTTGTTCATAGGTCGGGTTTATTAAGGTTTTCATTTATTTTTCCTCTGCGCCACCTCCCGATTGTAAATCCATATCGTTTTCACCACACTATGGGTCTTCCACAATGTTTTTCGCCATCTAACCAGTCTGTGTAGTCAGTCCAGTCATCCCCCGTAGCGTCTACCACCCTCATTGTTTTCTTAATATGTTTTTGTATTTTGCAGGGCTATCAGAGGTGAAGAAACGCCATGGTTCTCATGTACCATTTCAACGGCGTGCTGCGCAGACAAAATTAAATCTGGAGGCTGGTACTACAATAGAAATTCCCGGAGATGGTAGCGGATCCGTAAACATTAACAGGGACAGTTTAATCTTCACAAGAAATCTATCCAGTGCCATTAAAGCCCAGATTTGCAGATCGAGACATTTATGGGGCAGTGAAGAAAAACCAGCTGATGATCAATGATTTCAACGTTCAGAATTGGAGTTTTGAGCCTTAATACAACATTCCAGAGGCAAAACACCAGGTCAACCATCCCGTGGGTCATGCAGAAAGTACAACATGCAAAAATCAATGCATATCAGGGCTTTTTACAATAGCAGCATGTTTCTCCTCCATACAGGACACAACACCCATGCAGTGTTCAATCTATGCCGTGTTTTGGAGAGATTTCCTACCCTGAAAAAGCCCCGGTACTATCAGAGCATTTATTTCATCAGTATGGTAGAATTCTTTATCATTCATTCATCTTTTGTTTATTCACCAATAGCACCACACATTACTGCAGATAGAATACATCAGAGTCATTTCATAATAGTCTGAAGGCTGAAGAAGATCATTCATGCACCCAAAGAACACCAGGAATTGAATGCACAGGATTTAAAACAGAATGGGCTTCGGCCCTATTTCTTTTCAGAGGTTTAATACTACATTTAGTTCTTCACCTACCTCCTCTACTTCCCTTAAAATATAAAACTCATGAGAAAACTATTGTAAAGGTTGTTGATCAGTTATCAGAGAACTGCAAGTAGTTTCTCTTGAGATACAGTCTCTGTGTAAAGATTGTAAGATAGGTTGAAGAAAATGTTTTCAGACTGAGTATTCAGCCATTGGCAATATTGTACTTGACTGGTATTGCTATTTAATATGACAAGCACATTTCTTTGGATCCTGATCTGAAGCAGCGGTGATTTTTTCCTCTCTTTGTGTTTACATTCATTTCATTTCGTTTCTACTAGCTTGCATCAGAATATTGGCATAGGATTTACCCTTGTTAGGTACCCTATGTTTCTGCACTCCTTGCCCTTAATGTTTCTCTTCTGAATGTATTATCTAAGAAATGATTTCAGTTGGTTTAAGCAGTGTAGTGGATGTTATTGCCTGCTCTCTGATGTATGAATTAAATGAATTCAGTTCGTAGATGTTTCTTGTTATAGATTTAGTTGGAAGATTTGGGAACACTGGGGATTAGAGTTAGCCCTGTCCACTAGGATCCTTGTGCGACCAGCTGATCTTTAGCTTTGTGCTCTAAATCTGTGTTATCTCCTCTCCTCCTACCTTTCCATATCACCTAATCATCTCGAAGATCCTATGTTTCAGATGACTAGCCCGATTGAAAGCCTGCCTATTGAGTAGCAAGCAAACCCTTTCCTGACTCCATTGCCCAATGGTTCTGAATATTTCCTGGAATTTTTCACCTCTGCCTTATCTCTCTTTTCTCATCCTTGTATTACATAGAACCCTTCCTTCCTGATAACGAGCAACCGAAACAAACATTTAAAAAAACAAACCTCGTGCCTATAACTAGCCTAACATCTTAAACTTTGAGCTTCATTGACATAAACCTTTGCTCATATAAAGAGATCCCTCTCTGGACCCAGGAGGGCTAGATCCTGAGGTCTGAAAGTGGTTCTGATGTTGTCTCATCTTTTGGTATTTCCAACCTTGCCAAAACATGGGAACCCCAACAGAGAGATTAGAATCTGAAGATTACAGGCTTGGATTTGAAGATGCTATCATGTAGGTCAAAAAATATGAACTCAGAAGCAAGAAGAGTCAAGACAATTCCAAAACAAAGGCCTCTGAGGTTTCCATCAAGAAGAGACCTGAGAAAACTTCTAAAGTGACTGCTGAAAGTAAAAAATCAGCAGCTGAGAGTTCTGGAAAGAACAGAGAAAGGGACAACCAAAACACTGACACACAGGGTAAACCAACTAGCAGCACTGACACTAAAGTTAGTGCTCTTGATAAAACAATTTCAATCATTGTACATAGTGAGAATCAGCAGACTGATTCAACCACTAAAGTAGTGGCTAAAAAAACAGAGTTGAACATTCCAAAGAGTTAGTCCACTTTCAATTTGGAGAGTGAGATTGCAAAAATTAAAATCTCTATCCCACTCTCTGAGCTGGCCACTCAGGATGTATATAAAGGCCAAATTTTGAAAGCATTAAATTTAGGAGAGAACAGTGACACTTTAAATCTGAGTGATGATCAACCTGCCCTTCTGTTTGGTCCAAAGATAGAAGGAAGGTTTCAGGAAGGGGTAGTGCCCCCTTTTTATATCAGTCTTAATGTCCATGATAAGATCCTCCACAATGCAATGCATGATTCTGGGGCATCACACAACCTAATGCCTAAAGTAGTGATGGAAAGATTAGGCCTAGAGATAACCTATCCCTATAAAGACCTATATTCATTTGACTCTAGTAGAGTAAAGTGTCTTGGCCTAATCAAAGATTTATGTGTGAGCCTTGCCCAGATTCCAGCAAAATGCATGGTCATGGATGTTGTTGTGGCAGATGTGCCACCCAAATATGGCATGTTATTATCAAGATCATGGGGAGCCAAGCTGCAAGGAAAAATGCAGATGGATGGAGCTTATGCCACAATCCCAATCTTTGGCCAACTTAGAAGACTGTATAGGGAAGCACAAATGAAATTCCTGGTTAGTAGCCCTGAAAAGCAAGAAAATTATCCTCTATACTCTGTACATACAGACCTGGATTCCTTTATCTTCTGCAATGATGAATCTTTGGGGGGACCAGAATCTGAAAACATAGATACAAGCAAAGGTACACATGATGAAACAGAGCCAATGGACTTTAACATAATGGCTACCCTAGACTCATAGGAGGAAGACGTAGAAAACTTTGAACAGTGCACTGAAACAACAACGCTAAGTGAACCAAAAACAGAATGCAATCAGCCAACTAGTCACCTCTCTAACTTCCACATCCATAACGAAAAACTAAATAGCCCACATTCTAGTGCAGACCCTATAACGCAACATAATGGCGAACCCAGCTATAGGGAAAGGAATGATAACAAAAACGAGTTTGAACCCCTGTGGGAAATGAATTTCGATGGGTCCTGCACAAGAAGAACTGCTAGGGCAGGAGTGTGGATACATAACACAGAGAGTGATTACGCAGAGAGCCATGCCTGCAACCTGCACTTCAAATGTACAAACAATGTTGCAGAATACGAGGCCCTTATCCTAGGCTTGAACCTATTGAGAAAATTAGGAGCCCGTAGGATAACTGTGCATGGGGACTCTGAGCTGATTATTAAACAGGTGAATGGTGAATACACAGCGAAACATCCTAGATTGAGAGCTTACATGAATGACACTATGGATTTATTGAAAACATTTGTTGAATACGAATTAGTGTTTGTTCCTAGGAGTCAAAATGTCATTGCAAACAGATTAGCTTGCCTAGCTAGTTCATACCCTAAGACTCCAATCGACCAACGAATTATCATACATACCAAATTTAGACTTGCAGTGCCGGATAATGAAAAATATTGGCAGGTCTTTGAGGGGGATAAGAAAATCGAAGATTTCCTGATAGGAAGGAATGAGTTTGAATTTCCTGATTCGGACTCTAAATCTGACAGTAGCTGCCTAAGTGAAGAATCCTCAGACGAGGAGGAGACACCTTGTAACATAGAGATAAACGCTTTAAACGAAGAAACTGGAAATTAAAACAGAAATTGTGAAAACATAGAAAGTGAGGAGATGGAGGTGCTGCAGGCCAAAGATAAGAATATACCCAGAGGCTTGGCACCCTTAGAGGACCTCTTTGACTTTGATGATGTAGCTGAAAAGCCTACCATAGAGCATGCAGACTCTGACATAGAAGAATGCAATATAGGCACAACAGATAAGCCAAAAATGCTTAAATTGGCAAAGTCCTTGCCCACAGAAATGAAAAAGAAATATATAGACCTTTTTAAGAAATTTGTGGACGTCTTTGCTTGGAGTTACGAAGACCTAAAGGCTTATGACACCAGCATTATACAATAGAAAATACCTTTAAAAGAGAATCAGAAACCTTTTAGGCATAAATTTCGTAGGATAAATCTGAAACAGTTGCCTGCAGTGGAAAAAGAGATTAAAAATACGTATGACGCAGGCATAGTAGTTCTCGTAAGGTTTTCCGATTGGGTTTCGAATTTAGTGGCTGTAAGAAAGAAAAAAGGGGAAATCAGGCTGTGTATAGACTTCAGAAATATTAATAGAGCCTCACTCAAAGACAATTACCCTTTGCCAAAAATGGAACACATTCTTCAGAAAGTAGTAGGCTCTAAGATAATCTCCCTGCTAGATGGTTTCTTAGGTTACAATCAAGTCTTATTAATCCCAGAAGACCAACTCAAAACAACCTTTACCACTCCATGGGGCACCTTTATGTATGTAAAAATTCCCTTTGGACTGATGAACGATGGGGCAACCTTCCAGAGAGCAATGGATATAGGTTTTTCAGATGAGATAGGGCACTTCATTTTTATTTACTTAGATGACATAACAGTCTATTCTAAGACTGAAGAATAACACCTGAAACATCTGAGAAAAGTGTTTGAAAAATGTAGAAGGTTTGGTCTGTCCTTAAATCCGAAAAAGACTGTATTCGGGCTGCAAGAGGGAAAGCTTCTTGCACATTATATCCGAAAAGGGAATCAGGATAGACCCACAGAGAGTTGAGGGAATACTACAAATCACACACCCAAGAAACATCAAAGAATTACAGTCCTTCATTGGGAAAATCAATTTCCTTAGGAGATTTATCCCAAACCTGGCTGAACACCTTAGAAATATGACTAACATGCTGAAGAAAGGTGTGGGAGTTAAATGGACTGTTGGAGCTAAGCAATCTTTCGAATCAGTAAAACTTGCACTCACCCAAGCTCCTGTTCTAATCAGCCCAGACTTCTCAAAGGATTTCCTAATTTTTTCATTTGCCTCTGAGCATACAGTGGCTGCAGTCTTGCTGCAAAAAAACACAGAGGGATGCACCTTTGAAATACAACATAATGGAAAAACAGGCCTATGCTCTGATTAAGGCCTTGAAAGACTTCAGGGTGTACATATTGTATTCTCACTCCATAGCTTATGTGCCCAACATCATAGTCAAAGATATTTTGGCCCAAGATCCTGATGGAAAGAGGGGCAAATGGATTGATGTGATTTTAGAATATGAACTTGAGATAAAACCCACCAAACTGATTAAAGGTCAGGGCTTAGCTCGACTAATGGCTGAATCAAACTTACAAGCCCTAGACATTAACATGGTGAATACCTTGAATGAGCAACAAAAATTGCCTGATCCCACTATTGAGGAAAAGTTTCAAAGCTCTCCTTGGTATTCTGACATTTTGTATGCGCTTACACACCTCAATGCCCCACCTGAACTGTCAAAGACTAAGGCCAGATTCTTAAAGCTAAAAGCCAGGAGCTATTGCATATTAAATAACTGCTTATACTGGAAGAACCCAAATGGCCTATTGCTTAAATGTTCGCCTGAAGATGAGGTAGAGAGGATTAAACAAGAATTCCATGCCGGAGAATGTGGAGGCCACCTGAGTTGGAAAGCCACTGCAAACAAAATACTCAGAGATGGTTACTATTGGCCCACACTCTTCAATGATGTCCATAAGATGATAATTTCCTGCCACAAATGCCAGATCTTTGAAGGCAAAAGAAAACTCCTTCCCTTACCTCTACAACCCATCACTGTTGCAGGTCCCTTTCTGCAATGGGGCCTAGATTTCATAGGGGAGATTCACCCTACTTCTTCTACACAACACAAATGGATCCTAACAGCCACAGACTACTTCACTAAGTGGACAAAGGC
Organism: Pinus albicaulis; assembly: GCA_034641835.2. Taxonomy (NCBI): domain Eukaryota; kingdom Viridiplantae; phylum Streptophyta; class Pinopsida; order Pinales; family Pinaceae; genus Pinus; species Pinus albicaulis. The sequence continues at coordinate 298,930,290 of CM076583.1, read as the reverse complement.
CATACCCACTAGGAATGCCACAGATTCAGTCATCATTAGTTTCCTAGAAGGTCACATCCTCTCTCGGTTTGGCTGCCCAAGGAAAATAATCACTGATAATGCTACTGCTTTCGGATCCAAGAAAATGGTTGATTTTTTTCACAGGTATTGAATAGCACTCGATCATTCAACCGCCTATTACCCTCAAGGTAATGGATTAGCTGAATCATCAAACAAGAGCCTGGTGATCATCATCAAGAAGCTGTTGGAAGAGAACAAAAAGTCATGGCATAACAAGCTAGTACATGCTTTGTGGGCTGACAGGCTTACAACAAAGAAGTCCATTGGCATGTCACCATTTCAGCTTGTCTATGGTACAGAAGCAGTGTTTCCTACCAGCCTTGGGATACCAGTGATCAAGCTGGTCCAAGAGATTCAAACAGAAGAAGACAGTATGGTGAGAAGGATAAACCAAACAATTCATCTTCAAAAAACAAGAGAAGACGTTTATAACAGAGCTGTCAAAGTTCAGGAAAACATAAAGAGGTTGTTTGAAAAAAGAACCAAAGCTGCTGATTTCAAAATTGGGGATAAAGTTCTGAAGTGGGACTCAAGAAGAGAGGATAAAGGAAAGCACAACAAGTTTGTCAGTCTGTGGCAAGGTCCATACATCATCCAAGCCACTGTGGGTCCAAATGCTTTCTTCCTATAGGAATTAGATGGTACAGAGCTGTTTGGGGGTCCTGTCAATGGCAGGACGATAAAACACTACTTCTGCTGATTTACAATTTCCAGTTTCCATTCCCATTGTACATACCATTGCAGTTTTTATTTTCAAGAGAAAAGAGAAAATGTTTCAAAAAGCAGAGGAAAGGAGAGGTTCATACATGCTCAAAACATGAACCTCAGAAGTGCAAAATATTGGCTCTAATATGATCAAAACCTGAGCCAAAGAAAGTAAAGACAACTGGTCCTAACATGCCCAAAACCAGAGCTGAAATGAGGAAAAGAAGTGACTCTAACATGCTCAAAAATTGAGTCACAAAGAGGAGAAGGGCACTTCAAGTGTTAGATTTCAAGCCTTCACAATTTTTTTTTCAGTGTTCTGCAATTTTCTGTCCATGTGAAACTGCCTTTATGCCTTGGACTCATAGCAAGTCAGACAGTTTAATCCTGGCTTGACTATTTTTCAATTTCTGTCATAGAATATAGAGAAGAAATCTGCTGGACAGTTTAATCCCAGCTGATATTAGATTAGGTAGAGAAGCATATGAGACCAATAGTCTAATCTGGTCTCATGGAGCAATAAGGGTAGATTTAGAATAGGTTTATTTTCTGTTTGAAAAAATAAATGATGTAAAGGGTCTGCTAGCTCAAATGCACCCTAGAAGAAGAAAAAATAGTAGGATTGTAGGAAGGGTAGGTAGTTTGTTGGGAAAGTGTTTCTGCTGATGTAATGTCTTCATATTGTGGCAGCTGATCGAAGAAAGAAAGGGATGTGCCAAGCAATAGGCATCTGGCCTACACCAAAGATCATTTTCTGAATTCTTGACTCCTTCAAGAAGAAGCCATCCCCATGTGGAGCCACTGTTATCCCCTTATGAATTACTTGACAAGCAAGCAAGGGGCTAGTTTATTTTATAAGCCTGCAAGGAATGCATTTCCCTTGAAAACACATCATCCTTGCAGCCTTTTCATGTTCCCTGCCTTGTGACTATTTCCCTCTGCTGTTCTGAGTCAATAGGCCTTGCTGATAAAGAATTATGCTCCAAAAAGTTTTATTCTGCCCTTTATACCCTTGCAAAATGCTTCATTTTCACCCCTTTTTTCCTTTTTTCAAAGTCCCCTTTGTTCTCCCCAAATTCCCCCTTAGTCCTCCTATCGTTACCCTCTTATGGCTTTAAAATCCATTGAAAGGGCTGAAAAACCCACTTTCAAACATTATAATAGGGCCTAGCCCCTTTCCCGCCAGTCCCTTGTACATTTTCCCCCATAGAACCCAGCGCTATGACCGAGCGCTAGCCCCGAAGGCGCTTGTCCCATATGTTTATTGAGAGCATTCTCAACCGTTGATCTGTACAGATCGGACGGCGATCGCGGCCCCCACAACCTCCCATGTTCACAGTCCATCGCCCCGATCGCGCCATCGCCATCCATTTACTCGCAGATCCGACAGTTCGGACTCTACCTGCCCCTGTGGTCCCCGCTGCGCACTATCCATAAACCAGCCCGGTTTTCATCGCATCACTAATGGGGATCAGGCGCTATTTTCCCTTTGCCCAGCGATTCCATACAACAATCAACACGTGGCTCCGACACTATTCCAAAACCGCTACCTCATTGCATGTTATCGTTCGTCCACAGATGCGTAGCGATATCGCCGTGAGCCGTTAGATCTGGGGCAGCCCATCCAATGGTTGTCGCTCCCCAAAGCTGTGCAGAGGTTAACCCATGGTCTCTGTACTCCTGTCCCACCATTTGTCGCCCTCCGCTGCATTTTCGACCGTCAATCTCCTTTGAGATCTGACGGTCTAGATTTGTTTTCCCGTTGTTGACTTTTCCATCGTCGCCCGATCCCGCCACATCACCCCCACGTGTATCCACCGTACATCCGCCCAACCCATTGCATATATTTGTTCAAAAGGTCGATGTTTTTAAGGTTTTCATTTAAATTTTATCGCAGGCTGCCAACCTTTCGCCATCTCTGTTCTCTACCATTCTGTTAGTCATCAGTTTTTTCACTTGATCGGTGATGACTAAATCCATAGCTGAGTTTTCTAGAAGTTGATCTCCATATGTGAATTTGTCATCTAGAAAACCCTCATAAAAATTTTTTTTGCCCTCCTACTTTTCAGTCCGCCCATGTCAGGGTGAAGCCTCATTATCACTATCCTATCTAGCTTTAGCCCTACTAGTCTGCCCATCAGCTCTAAAACGACAATCCAAGTCTGTTCAAAAAGCCTCCCTTAAGTTAGGAAGTGGCGCTTTAAGGCATCTTACCCTTGGAAAACTTCTAATAGCCAAAAAACCTCCATCTGCTACAGACCAATCATAACAAGACTTTCCACTCTGCTAATGAAATTGATGACAGCCCTAAGTCGCACCACTTACACACCCCTAAGTCTCAGCAATACATAGACCACAGTCTCAAGCTGATTTTAGGTGTTTTACAGTGTTTTATGGATTTTACAAAGACAGGAAACAGGTCATTATCTCAGGAGAAAATTCTTGAATCCACATTTAGAAGAACAACTGCTTCTCAATGTGAACATGAGCCTGAGATACATCTGCAGGGTAAGGAGTTACTCATCAAACTCTTACAGCTTCATTAAGCCTGATAGCACAGTAAAAGAAAGACAACACTGTCAAACAGACTTGTAATTTGTCATGGCCAAGAACCTCCATCATCTATAAGCAGAGGGTTAAGGCGCCTCCTTCATCTACAAGTAGAGGGCGATGGCCAATTTTGACTTGAACAATTGCAAGCTGACTGTAAGCACAGGTTTGTTTAATAAACAATGAAACAGTAACTAAAGGTTTCTAAGGGAAAGTGATGATCAAGAACAGGGCTAAGATCAGAAAATGTTCAAGTCAAGAGAAAGCAGAGTTTTTAGGTCTTATGTCTTAAGAATGAAGATCAATTGAAGTTTCAGGCATCATCATCATGGCACAACAAGAGGAGATTCCATTAATCAAAGCTATTGTAACAAAACATCTCTGTAGGGGTGCTAGTATGAATGGCTCAAATCAGTGCTGAGCAAGAAGACACTTCAGTGAAAAGGACCTCTGTGTACTCTTATGTTTTTGTTGGGTTGTGGAATATAGTCTATGGTTTCTAGATGTACATAGAGGAAAATGATGCAAGTGGTATGCAGCTCCAGAAATAAACCATCTTGATGTCATTCAAAGAGCCAGTTGCATCTACAGCCAAGCAACACTTGTCATCTGATTAGATTTACATTACAGACAAGATTATATCATAATACCCAGAGCAAAAATGTATTTGATCTAGTTTGTCTCTTGCAAACAGGTATACAAGCTCATCAAGTACAAAAAGAACTTTGGCATAGTGTTTCAAGTTCTAAAAATCATTGAAAGCAAAATCCACATCCCACTGTCACTAGGAAAGCAGATTCCTTATGAAAATAGGTCAAAAGCACTATGCTGTTACATTTTGAATAAAGGAAAGGCTTTTAGAAGAAAATGCCCTTCTTTTTAGACAAAAAACAGTGAAAGCTTGGGCAAATATATCTAGGTCTCACCCACAGCGAGAAAAGGCATCAGTTGGAGAAATGCACCTACAGGCATAAAATGTATTCGATCTAGTTTTTGTTTTCTAGCAAACAGATATGGGTATATAAAGCAGAAAATGTCAAATCAAGTCTTAAAGAGGTATTTCACCAAAAGTTTCAAAGTGTGGGTCCTTCACCACAAGTTCAGGCTCGTTCTGTTTTCATTATGGATATACAAAGACCTTGGTTTAAAAGCAAAAGTTTTCTAAACCCTCTAAAAAACTAAATCAAGGGTTTTCATTTGATTTATATTCAAAAGGACGTGAGACCGTTGCAGGCTTCTTCAAATTTCTAAAAACACCATGAGCAAACTCCACTCTTGTTATTTCACAGTTTGAAGGCGAGTTCACAAGAGATTTCATTATTTTCCAAGCTTTTTCACTGCGCGGCGCGCCTGTAGGTGTGTGCGGCGTGCTCAGGCGTAGAATTTACAAAGGGGAACAAGGCTGCGTGGCGCGCCTGTATCCCTCGGTCCTGTCGGCCCGACAGTGACCCGGCAACCAAATCTGCTCGGCGCTCTTCCTTATAAATGTGCCGCGCACGTTCAGAGCAGTCTAAACTCCATCAAATCACCTCTGAAGTTTGCTCAACCTCGCCTCCAAATCCATCATCAAGTTCTCAAGGTATTTCTATGTGCCTCCCTTGGTTTTTCAAACTGCAAAGTGATGAGAAAGGGTTAAAAAATCACAGTCTAAAATCACTATTTTGAGTTTGCTAAGAGAGGTTTTTTTTTTGATTAAACACTTGGGATTACCATATTACTATGAGCCTGAAGTCTGCATATTAGAATTGCTGCGTTTTTTGGTATAAGACCCAAGTGCTTCCCCCAAAAAAAAAACAGTGGGAACGTGGAACAGTTTGGGAAATGTAAGGTTAAAGGTTGACAAGTAGAAGCAATATACTTGTTGTTAAATAAACAGTAAACATCCCATAAATGTTTTTACCTTTTCCAGTTTTCCTCTGTGTTAACCAAGTAGAACAGTGTTTAAGCTTGCATCCCATAGAGAAGAGCCAGTGAGGAATCTGCCATTATAATCTGAAGGTGTTTTTTTCAAACTTGTGCCAATGACAATGAAGTATAAGGATTGAAGTATTTTGGTTGAAGAAGAGCCTTGTTTGATTAACACTCGTATAAACCTTTGTTTAACCCCTCAGAAGCATGTCGAAGCTCTGCCACCTTGTCCTATAGACAGTAAATTTTGACTGTGTGTTTATATAATCTTGTTGATTGTGTTTATGGTGAAAGCTTTGTTGGTTGAGTTGCCTACTAGGACAAGGGCAGGATTTTTAAATTGAGAAGTATACCTTAGTCAAAGACACAAAAATATGTTGTTGACCTCCAAACTTCAAAGGGCAAGGTGACCCTATCACAACACACATCATTTTTACATTGACTGGGTATCTTCTTTTCACTATATTTTCTTCTTAAAGGGTTTTCTGGTTGGATTACATATCAAAAGTTGGGAAGGCTTCATTTTAAGGACCAGAGGTTTTGTATTGAGAGGGATATTGTGCACAAACATCCAAAAACATTATTTCCCTATCAAAATAGTGGGAGTGACAGAGTTTAGCTCCAAGAAGGCATTTTAAAGACAGTGAGACAGTTTGGTGCTTCAAAAGCATATTCAGCCCAAAATGCCGCCCAGGCAAGACAACATAAGCGGTTTACATAAAAGATATGAGCCAATTTCTATTGAGGATGTCAATGCACATCCATCAATCCTTTTCAATTTTCATGAAGTAGGTTGTTTGGATTTCTGCCAGAGAGTACAGGAGGTCAAAAGTTTCTCACCCTTGACACACCTATGCGCCTTGAGGTTCCAAAGCAAACATTTCCAGGTAGCAGGCCTTGATTTCCAGTTTTCCCCGAGGTATGTATCCAAGGCAACTAAAATCCCATACATTGGAGAAAAATGGTTCAAGCAAGCCTATCTAGACTTGGAGGACTACAAGCATTTCATCAAGCCCGAGCACAGAGACACATGCACTGCTATTTTTCCTTTCTCTCATCTTCTTGCCAGCAATGCTCCTCTTATGAAGATCATAATGAAATATTTCACCTGTGAAGGGAGATTCTCCCGAGTATATGCATACCACATCCGACTGTTGATGCACTTCACTAGAAACAAGCAGCTCAATCTTCCTTCTTGTGCAAAAATATTGAGAAAATGGTCTCTTATGTCCAGAAAAAGCCAACATCACAACAAGTAGCTTCTCTATGCCATCATTCTCTGATTAAAATCATCATCCTACACCAGCTAGAGAAGAAAGGGGTTTCATGGGATATTTTCATTAGTCACCCAGATTTCTCCACTGTCCCTCCGGTCCATACATCTTCCACATCGCCTATTCATCGCCCCTCACCTTCCTCTAGCAGAGCCACTTCTAGAAAGCTCAAATTCACTACAGGACAATCAAAGGAGCATGAAGAGGGAGAGGGAAGTGGACAACAAGAAGAGAAAGGGCATGAGCAAGAAGAAAGGGATGAGGAGCAGCAAACTGAAGATGAAGAATAGCAGCAGGACATTGGTGAAGGTCAGCAGCAGGAGCAAGAAGAAAAGAGTGCTGAACAACAGCATCTCAGTGAAAATGAACAGCAGGGACAAGAGGAAGAGCAGTAGCTTGACATTAAAGGTCATGAAAAGAAGTTTGGGCAGAAATTTGAGCAGCAGCTTGAGCCAAAAAATGAACAAGAAATCCAAGCACAGCAGCAACATGATGTTGATGATCAAGGGCAACAAGAATTTGAGACAGATCGGCATCATGACATTGAAGAGCAAAAACAACCTAAAGAAGACACACAACAGCCTCAAGGAGAGCAGCAGTTTCAAGAAGATGACAAGGGAAAATAAATTATGCCTCCTTCTCCTAAAAGGACAAAGCCCAGCACAACAAGAAAGAAAGGGCCTAAGGCTGCCACTCCAAAAGTGACAAGAGTTGTCCCTAGCAAAAGAAGATCGCCAAAGAGGTCTCCCACTAGCATACCAAGAAGGAAGAGTGCAAGGTTAGCTTTCAAGGGCAGAGGGAAAAGCAAGATAGGAAAAAGTCAAGAACACGGAGGTGCATTGGCTGTCATTCCAATCCAAAGTGATGACAGTGATAATGAAGCCCGCATTCTTGAAAACCTTCTAATCCATCGAGAGGGTCAAATTGAAGCATTGGAGAATGACCTTCATCAGGCAAAGAACTTCAATCATTTCTTGGAGATCCAAAATAGACAGATGAATGTTCACCTGGCAGTTCATGAAGCACGGGCAATTAAATACAAGAAAGAGGCTGCCAAAGCACAAGTAAGAATAGAGGAGCTCATCGGTGAGTTTGATGAAAATGAAGAAGAAGACCAGCCTAGGCGGAAGAGGCCTAGAACCATAGGGCTTAAAAGAGCCCTGGAAAAGCAAAAGGAAGAAGAACAAGCCCATCTTCAATCCTTTCCCCTCACTGCACTACTTGAGCAAGAAATTGAAAGTAATAAGGAGGCATGGCTAGAAAGAGCCAATAAACATTTGGAGATGAAGCTTGAGAAGGCAAACAGAGACCTAGAGCTGCAAAGGAAGATGACACAACACTATCAAAAGCTAAATCAGTTTGCCCGGCGCAAGCTAAAGGCCACCCAAGAGAAACTGAAGGAAGCAAAGGGGAAGCGCCAGGCACAGAAAGAGAAGAAAGGCACATCAGCACTTGAAATTTTTGCTTCAGCTTCAGAGCATGTTGCTAAGGACCCTTGAGGGTCATGCACCCCAATTTTGAGCCCATTTTGACAACTTTTGGTTTTTTTTGGCATTTTTGGGTTTTTGGTAAAAACTCATAAATTCACCATTTCATTTTGAGGATTCGTCAAAGGAGGAGAATGGTATCTTTGAATGCCATAATTTCATGAGCATGCCCTCAGTGATTTTCAGAACATTTGGAGATCATTCTCCCCCTCAAAACGGCGAAAAAGGCTCTCTTTTTGCACACTCTGCCTGGTCTATCAACAAACTGTAATTTTCTGGTTTTTTACACACAGGTGAAAATTTGGTGGACTTCCAGGCATTAGATTGGGGAAATTTAAGTTGCGCCAGAAAGTAGACATTCATAGCTTTCCAACGAGCTATCATGAGCCTCGTTTCGACATCAGGAAGGCTGCCAAATGTTTCCGGAAAGTCAGGGAACCTTTTTCTGATGTAAATTTGAAATACTTTTGTAATTTTTGAACCTCCAAAATCTGCTTTTTCCAAATGTGCGTTTAGCTATTTTTGCACTTGGAAAATGATGCAAAGTCAATTAAATTCCCTTTTTTAGCAATTTTTATATATTTTATGAGATATTTTTGTGCCTTGGGCTTTGCAAAGCCTCAAGGACAAGTTTAGATATTTTGATTAGGCCAATGAGGATGCAAGTTGAACCATGAGGTTTTCCTCACTTTAGCCTATATATTCCAAAGGCTCTCATTGTAAACAAGGCTGAACTTGAGAAGAGAAGCAATATATGGTCATATGAGCTTTGGAAGAAAATACTTGTGTTATGATTTTGGATTGCCTCTTGGATGTTCTTGGATGGATGATGAAGGATTGTTGATGGATTCCATGACTTGGTAGAATGGTATAGTGTCTCTTGCTTTGTTGTTGTCTTCTAGTTTTCATTCATGATACATGTTTCTGGCTTGCTATAGATCAGTAGAGAACGCATTTGAGATATGCCCATGGAGGCACCTCAAATTTCCTGAATCTTCATAGCTTTTATGTTTTCTTCTTCCTTAGTTGCATTAAAGAATTCTTAACTGCTCTTTAACAACTTGAGGATATTGTTGCTAGTTTCATTCATAGTTCTATGCATGTTAAGTAGGATGTATGGTGTGCCCTGCTTACATATGACTTTCCATAGTCCCATCCATGAAACTATCTCTTTGACTGATTAGATTATCATCTTGTTGAACCAAGGAGGCCTAGTTCCGATCTAGCCCTTTGCCTAAAACTATGCGAATCTTGTTATTCAAAGTGCCCAATAACTTGAAGTACTGTGTTTAGGAGTTCCAACATAGTGTTTTGAGTTGTTAGTTCGTCTTATGTGTTTTCCCCAAAGTCTGATAGCCATTTCGCAAAGTTAGAGGGTCTTATACTTCTATGCATGGCTTGAATGTTTGTTTCTATGTATTGATTAGTTTATAGTTACATTTTGCATTATTAATGGTTTTCCCTACCATGTTTATGTTAACTATTGAACCAGTTATGCTTGAAAATCTTTGTTGTTCACAAACTTGATGTCCATTTACTCCATTTTGCCCTAAGATCCTTTCTACCTTGAATCAAATCGGCCCTTCAACAGCCTTGTATCGTCATCTAATAGCTTTCTTGACCTTTTGAACCCATAGCCCAGTTAATCTAACATCTTTTTACCTATCTCGTATCTTTGATCAGTTTCACCCCTCACAACCTAAAAAACCAAAACCAAAAAAACTTACTTCATAACTAGCCTAAAATCAGAACACGATAAGCAAACACATAGATAT